>MU223442.1:967826-982045 GCA_018584345.1 Thuja plicata | reverse complement strand
CTCTCATTATTGTATTGAGCTTATTGCTCTCATCCATAGGCTTTTTTGCCATATTCTTATTCACAAAGGGGTTTTTCTTTTCTTTTCCCCTTACCAAAATCTCTTGGCTCTTTGTTGGATTCTTGGATTTTCTCATATGCTTCATAGTTGATCTTGATATCTTTATCTCACTTTTTGGTTTATGGTAAAATCTTCTTGCATCTCATTTTCTTGGATTACTTCATATTTATGTTTTCATTCTTTTAATACTTCTTATAGTAAATAATGACATAAGTTTAGTAAAGGATAACTCACATGGATGCATGTTAAGATATAAGGATTGATGGTAAGATTATACATGTAACTTAATGTTAAGAGTAAAGGAATGAATTGTAAACTTATATTAATCAATCAATGTCTTAATGGTCAAATGATTAGATTAGATTATGTTTCTTGAATAACAGTGCTAGGGAACCTATGAGGACTTAAAGTAGTACTAATATTTCATTGATAAAACAAAATTCACATCTCTTAGTAGTTAGTTGGCATGTCCTCCTAGGTTCCATCGTGGGGTGAGACATTAAATTTTTGCCACTCAGATGTGGATAATTTCCAGGTGAGCATCACTAAACTAGCACTGAAATTTAGTAGCCCCATTGAAGTACATTTGTAAGAGAATCAAGAAGAGATTTGGAAAATGAATTTTGATGGAGCATGTAGTAAGGAAGGTAATGGGGATGGGATCACTTTTGTATCTCCATGTGGTAAGGTTTTGAAATTTTGTTTTTTATTAAACTTTGAATGTAATAATAATATTTTAGAATATGAAGCACTAATCCTTGTTTTAAAAATTGTAAAATCTTATGGTATTAATATGATTTTCATATATGGTGACTCTAATTTAATTATTTCTCAAGTCAGAACTAAATTCACAACTAAACATCATAGATTAAAATAATAAAGGAATTTAGTATGGGACTTAGTTGAATTTTTTGATACATATTAAATCAAATGGATAGAAAGGTCAAGGAATTCTCTTGTGAATGTATTGAATAATTTAGCCATCAAGCAAGTTGACATTGTTTTTGATGAGATTGTGCAGGTGGAGATGAAGAAGAGACCATCAATTCCTGACAATGTGCAAAATTGGCAGGTGTTCAAAGATGACACAAATCTTCTCAAATTTTTGATGAATGAAGACAGATATGAGGATCATGTTAGTAATAAATGAGAGGGGGGGGGGGCTAAATTAGTGGCCGAAAAAATTAATCCTTAAATCAACCCTTCAAACTTAGTATCACAAATTATACCTCTAGTTATCTTCAATCCTATAAGATGAATGCCTTGAAATACTTATATAACTAGTGTATACCAATCAATCCAGATTTACTTAAGTGAAATGAAAAATAATAAAGTAATGAATCATAGAAAAATTAACACATGGATTTTTAAAGTGGAAACCCTGTTAAGGGAAAAACCACTGGGACTGGTACCCCAAATTTTCACTCTTCTGAAGTGAGCTCAGTTAAGAGCCAACCCTCTTAAAGGTTACAAACACACTGTTAGATGTGACCTTGTTAGAGGATTTTAAAAAATAGTTTATCACTTAGTATCTAGCATCTAATGCTACCATCCTTGATCACACATTTACTTGGCCTATAAATGGGTATCGCACATATCCAATGCTACTTTGTATGATCAAAATTTTTGATGCTCCTTGGGATGTATCTCAATTACAAAAGACTTGTAAGTCCTGCTCAGTGAAGAGACTAGATGCTTCAATCATTAAACTAAAATAGTAAATTGATCTGTTCACATATACAACTTGAATTGCACATTTTTAGATTTATTGTAAGTACATTACCTTTCTAATCAATGTTATCAATTCAATACCTTTGCTGCACACTGTTCTACTTTGTGATGTTGTATCCCTGTTTGTCAATGTCTACATAATTTATCTCTTTCCTGAGTTTGATTGATCAGGTCTGAATGAAGACTTTCTTCTCCTTTATAATCTCTTCAAAATCTATTCTCTTGTTACTCCCCTTCACCACCTTCGTAATGAATTAGGTTGTCACTTTATAGACATGATTTTACTGTTTCTTGGCTTTCTTGATCTTGGCATGATCAACAATTCTCAGCAATTAGATTTAAAGAAAAACTCTAGCTTTATCTCATAGAGATCTTCTTGCCTACTAGACAAAGAAAATTTAAATCCATTACTTATCTCCGGCTTTATCTTGTCGATTAAAACAATGATAAGTATTAGTTAAGTCTATTTTTAGCTCTTGATAGCTAAGCATTTTTTCATTTCTGAACTCTCTATTCTGTCGGTCAATACTGTAGTTAGTCATTGGTGATAACTGGCTATTTTGTTGCTATGACTTAAGTTGTCTTTGGGATCTATGTCCGTTGGGAAACACTATAATTTTGTATGTCAGGTTACTCTGTGCTTTTCTCATCAGACAACACTATGACTTTTCTTGTCGGTAATGTTGTGCATTTTTTTGTCAAGTAACAGTGCAAATTTTCTCTTTTATTGTGTCCATCAGTGTGCACTCCATCAGTTTATATAGTCACTTTGTGAATACTTTGACTAATATGCATTACTGATAGCATAGCCTTTGATTCATCGATTCTTTGAAGTCTTTAGCAATATGTCCATGACCATTAAGATTATATCAAGTTGACATAAATGAAAATACAATACATTAACTAATTTAATGTCTTGCATAAACTTTCTATGTCACTGTGATCATCAACTTAACATCTTCAAACATTTAATCAGTTATATTTCATCAATCTCTCCCTGTGGCATTGATGGAAACTCAGTACATTATCAAACTATATTATTATTAATACAATATGAAATATAATAGTTTAAGTTCACCAAAATGCCAATCTTATGTACTATAACTGATACAAATATCTGGTTCTCTGTAAGCTTATATAAGCTTAGATTTGATTCCTGCAGCTTTCTCTTTGTCTTCAATCCCTTTACTAGATAGATGTAGAATCTTTTCTTCTTCTGATGTGATGTGTTCTTTTCCTATGTCAAACTCTCTCACTTTCACTATTCTCTTTTCTTTGATGTCTTTTTTCAGTAATTCTTTCCCTTTGTATGTACTCTCCCTTTCTGGTTACATCTCTCCCTTTAGATAATTTGATCTGGATATATTCTCTCTTGGTATAATTTCTCCTTATATAATCTCTCCTTAAGGGATATAATCTCTCCCTGAGGTGATAATAGATATAATCTCTCCCTTTGACAACAATGCCTAAACAAATATTTTGACAGTAATGCCAAACAAATCCTTTCTATCCATAATATACTCCTTGAATTTCCCAATCCATCATTAGTACAACAACTCTGGTGCTCAGAGTAGATAAATACCTTGTTGTGTATAGATTTATCTTTGAATTCCATCTCTTTTCTTGCATTAACATCAATGATATTCTGATAATATGTAGGCTAATGCAGCCTTGTAGTCATTTTACTAACCAGTAGACAAGAGTTTGACCCCTAGTCTCTTTCTCAAGTACTCATCTACATCCTTGGGCAGTGGATTGGTGAAGATATTAGCTAATTGTTCCTTTGAGTGCACATACTTAAGTATCACCTCCTTTTCTTGAACTTATTCTCTCAAATAATGATACTTGATAGCAATATGCTTTGTCTTAGCATGCATGATTGGATTCTTGGAAATTTTTATTGCACTAGTATTATCACAATAGATAATTACTGGTTCAAGAATTTTCATATGCACACCTTCCAGTAACTTTTTGATCCATGTAATATTTGAGTAGTTTGCAGTAGTAGAAAAATACTCTGCTTCTGCAGTAGACTAAGAGATGGATCCTTGCTTCTTGCTGATCCATGTGACAAGTCTATCACCCATGAAGAATGCTCCTCCAGTTATGCTCTTTCGGTCATCAATATTTCCACCCCAATCAACATCGGTAAAGACCTTAAGTTTAAATTTGCCTTCTCTTCTATACCATAATCCCTATTCCTCAGTATTCTTCAGATATCTTAGGATTCTTTTCATAGCAGTCATATGTGATTCCCTAGGATTAGCAAAAAATATTGCAACTATTCCTACTACATGTGCAATATCTGGTCTAGTATGTACAACATACATGAGTTTTCCAATCATTGATCTGTACAAAGTCTAATTTACCTCTGATGACTTGTCCTCCTTTTTCATCTTACATCCAGTTGCCATCTGTGTTCCAACTGGTTTGGAATCTTCCATCTTGAATATTTTCAGCACTTCCTTGGTGTATTTGGATTGTGTAATGAAAATACCTTCATCGTGTTGCATGATCTGTAGACCAAGAAAGAACTTGATCTCTCCAAACATATACCTCTCAAACTCCTTGCTCATTTGATTTACAAATGATTTGCATATAATATCATTGCCTCCAAATACGATGTCATTAATAAATATCTCAGCAATCAAAATCTTAGCATCAGTATCTTCCTTGAAATAAAGATTATTGTTGTCACTAGTTCTTACAAATCCAATACTCATGAGATAGGAATAAAGTCTTTCATACCTAGCTTAGGGTGCTTGTTTCAATCCATATAGGGCTTTGTGTATTCTACATACCATGTTCATCTTGTCTGGATCAACAAACCCTTATGGTTTCTCAATGTATACCTCTTCCTCAAGTATTCCATTTAGGAATGCAGACTTGACATCCATTTAGTATACCTTGAATAATTTACATGCAGCATAAGAAAGTAATATTCTTACTCCTTCTATCATAGAAATGGGTGCAAAGGTCTCTCCATAGTCATTCCCTTCTTCTTGTGCATACCCCTTGCATACTAGTCTTGATTTATTTCTGGTGATTTCTCCATTCTCATTCAATTTATTCTTGAATATCCATTTTGTACCGATGACATTCTTGTCATCTAGTCTTGGTACAAGTGTCCATGTCTTGTTTTTCTCAATATTCTCAATTTCCTCATTCATAGCACTAATCTATTCATTATTATCAACTACAACATTGACAAATTTTGGCTCATAATCACAAATGAGACATCTTGTGTTTAGAGACTTACTTTTGGTTCTCATACAAGCCTTCTTGTCTCTGATGATCTAGTTCTGTGAAGGGTTCCTTCTAACATACTGGCAAGTACATGTTCAATTCTTTGTCTATCATCTTGATCATCATTTTTTCCTTCATTCTGATCTCCATCACTCGGTACATCATCTTGAGAAAAAAGCCTATTATAGCCATCTGGTTATTTTGTTCTTTCCTTTTCATTCTTCTCTACAAATTCATCTATCTTTACATTTGCACTTTCAACAATTTTGTTAGAGACTTTATTGAGACATTTATAAGCCTTGCTCTTGGTGAATACCCTAGAAATATTCCTTCATCACTCTTGGAGTCAAGCTTTCCATTTCTATCATCTTTTAAGATATAACATTGACTACCAAAATTTTTGAAGTAACTAACATTGGGTGTGTATCCATACTATAGCTCATAAGGTGTCTTCTTGGTGTCTTTCTTCAATTGTACTCTGTTTAATGTGTAAACAACAGTACTGACAGCTTCCCTCCAGAATATTTGGGTGATTCATTTCTCTATCATCAGTGTCCTTCAACAATCAACAATGGATCTATTCCTTATTTCAACAATTCCATTTTTCTATGGTGTTCTTGGTTCAGAGACCTATCTTTTGATTCCATGCTCATTACAAAAGTTAGTGAGTTCATCTGAAATAAATTCCCCTCTTCTATCTAATCTTAAGAATTTAAAAACATTATTGTCATTATTCTAGAGTAATCATCAACAAAGAGAATGAAATATCTATCACCATAATAAATCTTTGTCCTCATGGATCCACATAGATCACTATGGAATAATTCTAGAATGGTATCAGATGTATTGGTTTTTATTTTAAAACTAGACTTTGTCATCTTACCTTTTTGACAATTTTTGCACATGATATTGTTTGGCTTAATCAGCGTTAGTAAGCCTCTTACATTTTTCTTTCTGCTTATCTGTATCATGTTGTCAAAGTTTACATGACACAATATTTTATGCCACAACCATTTGTCTTCATTTCTAGCCATTAAGCAAGTGGTGTCAGTATCATTCAGATAGAATAAGTTACCTTTTGTCTGCTCACCGATACGAATCAAACTTCCTAATTTATTGAAGATCTTTGCCATATTCTTCTCAAATGCTACTCTATGACCTAAATTATTCAACTGAGAAACACTCAATATATTATATTTCAATCCTTTCACAAAATAAACATTTTCACATTTTATCAGGTTGTTCAACATTATAGTTCCTTTACCTTCAACTTGACAAGGTGTGTCATTACCTATTCTTACTGAACCACCATTATAGTATTCAAAAGTCTCAAAATTTTGTTTGTCATTGGTCATATGGTGAGTGTAGCCACTATCTCTATTATCCAGACATCATTTTTACTAACTTTAGATATAATTGCATTTTCTACATACCTTTCTTCATCATCATCTGAATCATCTTTTACTGACACAAACACCATCTCGATGTCTTCATCAAATTCTGTGTCAGTATCTTCATCTTTGCATTTTTCTAGGTAAGTGGCCTTCTTTCCTTTGTCCTTGTGGTCTTGGGTATCTCTTCTTTTTTATGGTCAGTTGGTTTTGTAATCACCTATGTCATACTTCTTTTCAAATGACCTGTCATTACTTCTATCATCTTTTCTTTTGTTAGGACATCTTGCATCAAAGTGTCCAATCTCTTTACAATTAAAGCATACAAGTGGTAATTTACCTTTGTATTTACCTTTACCTCTCTGCATTATTCTAGCCATAAGTGCTTCAATTTCATCAAGATCTTCTTCTTCTTCACTTTCATTATCACTATCTTTTCTCATAGTGTGTTTATGACTTGATTTACTTATTCTCAAAGAAGATTTGAATGTAGACTCTATATTTGGTAAGACACTATTATCAGAATTATTCAACTCAAATGAAACCAATCTTCCAATCAAACTATCTAGAGGAACATTTCTATTTGCTATTTCTCTCATTTCTTGTATGGAAAATACTGTAATAGAATAAGTAGGTAGTAAGGTTCTTAGAATTTTACTTACCACTGTATCTTCATCTACTACACCTCCAACTCCTTAGATAGCATTGACTACCTCTTTGATTCTTGTGTTGTACTGTGTGATGTTTTCACCTTCAATAATTCTGAGATCATCAAACTTTCCTCTAAGGCTTTCTACCTTGGCTCTCAGAACATTTTTATCACCACCATGTACAAGCTTCAATTTGTCCCACATCTGCTTTGTAGTTGTCCATGTTTTGACATCTTCAAATTCAACATCAAAGAGTGAGGAAGCAAGCTCTATCATCATGCATTTGTGCTCATGCTTGTCTCTCATTTGTTCAACTATGGGTGCTCCTATGGGCAACACATATTCAATATCTAGGTATTGAGTAACATCATTTCCAATACCTGATAAGTGGAGTCTTATTCAGCTTTTCCATGAAGAAAATTTGTCTTTGTTCATCTTGGGAAGATCTCTTCTGTTCATCTTGTGATCTTTAGCTTAAGCTATTAAACTCCCTTTCTAAGAACACAAGATCTGATACCAATTGCTAGTAATAATAGGGAGGGGGGGGGGTGAATCAATGGCCTCAAAATTAATCCTTAAATCAACCCTTCAAACTTAGCGCCACAAATTATACCTCTAGTTATCTTCAATCCTATAAGATGAATGCCTTCAAATACTTATATCAAATTTCTACTTGTCGAAATGCTTTGTAAAACCTTCTTTTGTTTGTTTACGAATAAGCAGTCTTTCTATTTACTGAAACAAAGTAAATAACTAGTGTATATCGATCAATCCAGATTTACTTAATTGAAATGCAAAATAATAAATTAATGACTCATAGACACATTAACACATAGATTTTTAACATGAAAACCTTGTTAAGAGAAAAACCACTAGCACCGGTACCCCAAATTTTCACTCTTTTGAAGTGAGCTTGGTTAAGAGTCAACCTTGTTAAAGGTTACAAACACACTGTAAGGTGTGACCTTGTTAGAGGATTTTAAAGAATAGTTTTTCACTTACTATCTAGCATCTAATGCTACCATCCTTGATCAAACACTCACTTGGCCTCTCAATAGGTATCGAGCATATCCAATGCTACTTTGTATGATCAAACCTTTCGGTACTCCTTGGGATGTATCTCAATTAAAAAATAATTTTAAGTCCTTCTTGGTTAAGAGACTTGATGCTTCAATGATTAAAATGAACAGTAAATTGATCTGTTCACATATAAAATTTGAATTGAATATTTTTAGATCTATTGTAAGTACATTACCTTTATGATCAATGTTATCAATTCAATACCTTTTCTCCACATTGTTCTTCTCTGTGATGTTGTATCACTATTCGTCAATGTCTATAGAATTTAGCTCTTTCCTGAGCTTGATTGATCAGGTCTGAATGGAGACTTTATTCTCCTTCAGAATCTCTTCAACATCTATTCTCTTGTTATTCCCCTTCACCACCTTCGTAGTGAATTGGGTTGTCTCTTTATAGACATGATTTCACCGTTTATTGGCTTTCCTGATCTTGGCGTGATCCATAATTCTCAAAAATTAGATTTAAAGAAAAAATCAATTTTTATCTCGTAGAGATCTTCTTGCCAAATGGAAAAAGCATCTTTAAATCCATTACTTATCTCTGACTTTATCTTGTCAATTCAAACAATGATAAGTATTAGTTAAGTCTATTTTTAGCTCTTGATAGCTAAGCATTTTTTCATTTCTAAACTCTTTATTCTATCAATCAATAATTTAGTTAGTCATCATTGATAACTGACTGTTCTGTCAGTGTCACTTCAGTTGTCTTTGGGATCTCCGTCCATCGAGCAACACTATAATTCTATCGGTCAGGTTACTTTGTGCTTTTTTTGTCAGAAAACACTGTGACTTTGCTCATCGGTAATGTTGTGCATTTTTTTGTTGGGTAACACTGTGAATTTTCTCTTTTACTCTATTTGTCGGTGTGCACTTCATCGGTCTATATAGTCACTTTGTGAATACTTTGACTTATACGCATTACTGATAGCATAGCCTTTGATTCATCAGTTCTTTGAAGTCTATAGCAATATGTCCATGACCATTCAGATTATATCAAGTTGACATCAATGACAATACAATACATTAACTAATTTAATGTCTTGCATAAAATTTCTATGTCACTATGATCATCAACTTAACATCTTCAAACATTAAATCAGTTATAGTTCATCAGATCAAAGAATAGATTGGAATGGATATATAGAGAACCAGTATGGAAAAGAAACTTTGTTTGGAAAGGAAGTTGTGTAGCTAAATCGAAACAAAATTCCTAGAGGCTTGGTAGCACTTGAAGGAGTCTTTTATGAGAAATAAAGTATTAAGGCGGGTAGGACAATTAAAGATCATGAATAAGTTGAAAAGATCAACCTGGGAAATGATCATACTCCAAAGGAGGTATACATCGACAAAATATCACTCATAGGATTAAGGCAGATTTGACAGCCTCATTAAGAAAATATACACATATTTTGCATGGTCATATGATGAGCTTAAGGCTTATCATGAAGACTTATTTCAATTTGAAATCCCTTTAAAACTGGATGAAAATCCTTTTAGGCAAAGACAACGTCCTATAAACCCAATGTTAGCCCCTAAAATGAGGGAAGAGCTTGTTAGAAAGAAGAATGGAGATATAAGGTTGTGTGTTGATTTTAGAAATCTGTATCATCTTTGAAAGATAACTATGATTACGTAATATGGAGGATCTTTTACAGAAGGTTACTGGGAATGAATTATTGTCTATGATGGATGGATTTTTAGAGTACAACCAAGTTAAGGTTAAAGAGTTAGAGCAATACAAGACATATTTTACCACTCCCTGGGGAACATATGCTTATGCTAGGATGTCCTTTTGGTTAACCAATGTATGAGAATAATTCCAAAGCACAATGGATTTGGCTTTCGATGGCTTGATTGATCTCATGATGGTTGTATATCTAGATGATTCAGTTCATAGTCAAAGAAGGGACAGGAGCATTGTAAACATTTGGAGTAAATATTTAAAAAAGATCTGGAATATGGGATATCTCTAAACCTAGAGAAATGCCACTTTGGACTATTTGAAGGGAAGTTACTTGGATACATTATATCAAAATAGTGTGTAATAATAAACCCCGAAAGGATCTCAACTATAGATAACATCTAGATCCCTAAAAATGTTAAGGGAATCCAGTCTTTTTTTCAACAAATAAACTTTGTAAGAAGTTTGGTCCCAACTATCTCAGAAATAGTTAAGCCTATTGCCAAGATGCTTAAGAAGGGTGCAAACATTAAATGGATGAATGATGCCCTACTACAATTTACTAATATTAAGAAATAAATCAAGGAAGCTCCAGTCCTTAAAACACCTGACTTCTCCAAACAATATCAGTTATTTTCCTTTTCCTCTTATCATACTATTGTTGATTTCATGTTACAAAAAAATGATCAGGGTTATGAACAACTAATAGCATTTTTTAGTAAAACTCTTCAAGCAGCATAATTGAATTATATATAAATGAAAAATAAGATTATGCCCTTGTCAAAGAAGTTAAATGTTTTAGGTCGTACTTGGTAGGGGAAATGGTAACAACTTATGTACCCAATACATAAATTAAGGATATATTTAGGCAGTTAGAGGTTGTAGGCAAGAGATGCAAATGGGTTAATCAGATCTAGGAGTTTGACATAGAGACCGAAATTGCAAAATTGGTTAGAGGACAGGGTCTTGCTAAACTTATGGCTGGATAAAATTTCAAAACAATTCAAGTCAACCAAGTGAACTCTAAATCAATAGTGGCTATTGAGAAATGTCCTTGGTATACTAATAAAGTATATTTGTTAAAGAACATGAAATGTCAAGAAGGTTTGAATGATAATAAAAAAAGAACAATAAAGTTACAAGCATCTAGGTATGTTTTGATACAAGGTGACCTATATTGCAGAATCGGAGAGGGTGTACTTTAATAATTTTGTTTAGATATGTACCAAGAAGATTCAGTATTAAAAGAGTTGCATGATGGAGTATGTGGTGGCCACTTTTAAGCAAGAACTACCACCTATAAGAGATTACATGCTAGGTATTATTGACCACATGTTTAAATACTGTTATACATATGTTAAAAAAAGTGACGCTTGTCAAAAAATTTCAAGGAAACTAAAATATGATGGTGCATTACCCCTAAAAATGTTTTCCATTGAGGACCCATTTCAAATGTGGGGGATAGATTTCAATGGTGAAATTGTTGATGGTTCCAGTGGAGGACAAAAATGGATTTTACTTGCAACATATTACTTTACTAAATGGGTTGAGGCCATACCCTCTAGACAAGATATGAGAAAGGTGGTGGTAAAATTCCTAAGAAAGAATATACTAACAAGGTTTGGTGTTCCTTGCAAGGTTGTTTATGATAATGGCATGTGTTTTAGATCTAAGGAGCTCTCTGACTTTTTCAATACTTATGGTAATAGTTTGCCCTACTCTTCCCCTTACCATCCACAAGGAAATGGTCATGCAGAGTCAAGTAAGAAGAATATAAAAAAAATCATAAAGAGATTTTTAACCAATAAAAAAGGGCGTTGGGCTCTAAATTACATCGGGCACTTTGGGAAAATAGAGTAACAATAAAAAATTTGACAGGGTTTGCTCCTTATGAATTGGTCTATGGGAAACAAGCTAGATTACCATTAAAAAACTTACTTCCTGTGTATAAAATTTTCAAGGAAGAATAGTTAGAAGACACAAATTTCATGGAGGAAAAGATGTATCATCTTGCAAAAATAGATAAAATTAGATGAAATGCACAAAGCTAGAATGCTAAGAAACAACTATAGGTAAAATATTTGCATGATAAAAGGGCCAAAGAGAGGAATATTCAAAAGGGAGATTGGGTGTTGAAATGGAAGACCAAAGACCAGGACAAAGGAAAAAATGGAAAATTTAAATGCTTTTGGTTAGGACCTTATATAGTATTTGAGAAAATGGGAAAGAATAGTAATTTCCTACAAGACAAAAAAGGCTACATTCAAGAATTCCTAGCACATGCTCAATATTTGAAGCCGTTTTTCTTTTGAACAGGGAGTATTTTTAAATTTTATATTTTAAATTACTATGTTATGTTAAATATATTTTTTTTTTTTGGTCTGGTCTGGTCCTCTAGAGACAATTGTGATCTTGTTGTGTCTAGGTATGAATACACATCCCTAGAAGAGCCACTAGTGGAACCCCAATTTATAGATAAATTTGCATATCCAGATAACTCAAGAAATTATATTTTATACCTATATCACTGTGATTTATATATTTTGCAGCCTTCAATTTTGTGAATTATGCTATTGCTGAATTGCTATATTTCCCTGGTGTGTTTTAGTCTCATATTTAAATTCATAAATATAGTTGTTGCATGTCTCTTCACGAGATTTTGTTATTTCATTATTATCATATCTTTGCATAAATCTATGTTGTGTTTTTGCATATTCTATCCCAATGATTATGCCTCATCTCCCATGGAAAATAATCTCTTGCATCACCATGGTCACAAAAAAATGTTTCTATGTTCAATATTTTGTTAGCATTGTTCTCAGCAACATTATCCCACATTGATTCGAAAATTAAATGAAGAAAGATTCATGATTAAAGAATAGCAAGAATCAAGGGTTTCTGTGATCCCGCTATAAAAAAATAAAATATCTTTATCCATCGCGGGATCATGCAATGATGATGCATGTCCCGAGACCGTAAATGTTTTGAGCAGTGAGATAGTAGGGATAACAAATGATAGTATCTGATTCGTTAACCAGGTTGATGAGGATGCACATTATTTTTGAACCAAATTTAAAGTACAGGGTATTAAAGATTTTTTCTTTTACCATGTAAGTATGATCAACAGTGGTATTTTAACCGAGCTGATAAGATGATCGAGTTTTAAAGAAGGCTTAAGGATGAACGGTAGTTAAAGCACGACAAGGATCGATGGTTTTTGTGATTTCATGATAAAAACTAAGCATTCTTTATCCATCTCAGGATCACACAATAATGAGAATTGTCCTCAAGTTAAGGTTGATTAGTATCTAAAATACAACAAGGATCAACAATTTTTGTGATTCCAAGATCAAAAACTAAATTTTCTTTATCCATCACGGGATCAAGCGATGATGACACGTTTCCTGAACGATGAAAAATATAAAATTCTTGGGGTGGAAGAGTCAACATGGATTTCTTTGTGTCAATTTAGTATATTAATTATATTTTTGTGATATTTAGGGTTTTGTCTATTGTTTTGATATGTCGCTATCATTTTCCATGCAGGGTTTTGTGGATGATGAGTCCCATGGATCTACCTGCTGATGAAATAATGCGATTTTCAAGGACTGAGAAAGATGATCACATGTAGGCATCCTTGAAGGAATCTTTACAAGGATGGACAACACCATCAGTGATTTTGTTCTTAATGCTGAAGTTGTTTGAGATACCATTGATGATATCCCTTATTAAGAAGAGTATATATGGTTATCTATGGATGAACATGTGATCAAAACACCATAATGATCATAAAAAGGAATCATTATATAAATTATCTTAGATAAATCACAAATGATTTTCTAGTGACTATTATTATGAATTCCAATAGTCGGCAATAGTTTTAAAAGTGTTAAGGAATCTAAATCTGAAGATATTATAAAACTAAAATGTTATAGATAGTTGATACTTGCTGTAGAATACAATTTTCGTTGTGATTGATTGATTACTACAACGAATATCAACTATTTATATTTAGATTGAATCAAAAGTGAATCAATTATCAACAGTCATATCTTATCGTAAATGATGACTGTTGATAACATACGGTTTGGTTAACATGTTTGCAGATTAGTATAACTGTCGGCATTTAACAAAGGAGATTAGAACAGTCACGATACTTATCGTGACTGTCATATATGAACAGTCATGATATTATCGTGACTGTCATATATGTCAATCACGATAAGTATCATGACTGTCATATATGAACAGTCACAATATTATCGTGACTGTCATATATGTCAATCACGATAAGTATTGTGACTTACATTACTAATGTTTATGATAATCTATGTTATTGTATAAGGTAGTCGATTCAATATTATTTATTTTGTGATATATA
>MU223442.1:946819-957905 GCA_018584345.1 Thuja plicata | reverse complement strand
CACACACACACACACACACACACACACACACACACACACACACAGAGAGAGAGAGAGAGAGAGAGAGAGCCCTTAACCTTTAATAGATAAACAATGGGTTTTAACAAGGCTCCCAAAACCTTAAACTCCACAAATATAAAGAGAAACCTTGTAATACAAGTAGGAGAAGACCAAACCATCTAGGCCACCATAGGTAGGAAGAGGTCTAGGGTGTTTTGAAAGGCTAATATTACCTTCAAATTGAGTTTTAAAATTGATACCAAAACTATCTAGTCGCAATAAGAAAATAAATCCAAGTTACAAGACAATTCCTCTCATTCAAGAGTCCTCTCCAACTCAATATAAAGGGATTCCATCTGAAATATAACAACAAAGAGAGAGACAAACCAACTAGAGGATGAAACACAAATTAAATATTATTCTAAGAAGCCAACAACAAGGGAATGCCTCATTAATAAACGATCAACCTCTCCCAACAAAATCATATCCACCTCCATAGAAGAAGCCTCCACCTCTACAGAAAAAATGAAAATTAAAGAAGTGAGAAGATTGAGCCAAACCATCATCATAGCACCAGTAAGAGACCCCACCTTAATACAAGACAACTCCACATCCATAGGAGAAACACAAGGAAGAAAATAGGAAATAAAAATTAGAGCACATAAAATAGAGAGATAAAAATGAACCTGACTCCAAATAGGAATAATCAAGCTGTAAAACCACAAACCACCCATAACCAAAAATATCCATAGGTCAAAATGGTTCATTGAAAAATTGTTACCAAGGTCAAGATACACAAAAAAAAAATAGGGAGATCAAGAAAAGAGAAGATCCCAAAATCAAAGGAAGCCCAAAAAATAAATACACAAAATAAAAATGCCTAATAAAAATCAACAATAAGCAACCCTCCAAGGCCAAAAAGAAAACATTGGCTCTGATAAACTCTAGAAAATTCACCCCCAATTTAGCAGAGGGGGATGATGGAACATAGGGGTAGTCCAAATATAGATGAAGGATAACTCCAAAAACTATAAAGCAATAGGACCTCCTCTCAAATAATCACAAACACCCACACTAAAATCAAAAAGTAACAAGTAGGAGGACTAACTGGGCATTGAAGACCAAGCCTAAAACAAATGATTTATTTAACATCGTTAACAAGCTTGCATATGATATCATGGTAAAGGATTCATATGAGGAGAAGAATCTTGATGTTTACTTGAACCTTCAAGAGGACTACTATGAGGCAAGTATGATTATTTTCACAGGAAGGAGAAATTAATAGATTGAGAAAAACCTATTTTCGATGAGTTAGAAGTCTTTTTCATAGATATTTACATCAACACATAATATTATAAGCTATAAATTCATGAGTAGTATAAACAAAATACTCAATGTTGATTTCTTTAACTTGGTACTTTCATAGTAATGTCCCTTTTGGAATCCATCTTAACAATATATGGATAAGTCACCCCTAATTATGGTCGTTCCTAAGAATGAAGACAAGAATCAAAGAAAACAAGATATTTTTACCTTTCCCTCAGAGAGGATGAAATCTATAAATGGATGAGATATTTTGTTCCTGACCTTTGGGAAGAAATATAATATCTTATTGGATTCCTATTAATTTTTATTTTCTAGATATTTTTCCATGAAAATGAAAATAATCTCAAGATAATTAGAAAATGAAGCTACTTGTGTAATTCATCAAATGGTTTTATTTATAATAATTTTGCTATTGTCCAACTTAAGTTAGAATATATATGGCTTAGTTTTTGTTTTCATTACAAATGATATTACACACCCTACATTCTCCATAAAACAATGTATTATGCCAAAAAACATCCTACAAAAGTCACCAAAATGATTCAATTTTATGCCACCATTGTATTTCATTAGTTATAGTGGGTCTTAGAAATTGTAAATGAAAATTTTTAGACTTTCCTCAGTGTAGCTAAATTTAAAAATTTTAAATTAACGGCTAGGTCCATGTTTTCTTAGCATCTAGATGATTAGCTGCATTCATCCTTCCATATCAGTATCAACTCCTATCATTTACCCAAGTCTTGAAATCCCGTTTGTTAATTTTCTTAGGTTATCTCTTGTTAGTAACTAAGCTTCAACAACTCTACTTACCTATTTTTCAAATGAAGGGATATAAGATAAAGGGCTAATTGGTGCAGGAGCACCCAAAGGTTATCTTGGAGGAGTCTTATTTTCTTTCAGTTGTGTGTAAGCCTTAGGGAATTTTTGGTATTTTTTTTTTGAAGGTCATGTTGACCATAGTAAGGGTACAATAGGGTTTAGGTCTTTTAAGTCTTAGGACCTTTGCAAGGTGCAATTTAAGGCTAACAGGATATAAAACCTTCAAATTGGCACAAGAGGAGTGATGAAATCATCATGATTTCAATAGGTTCAAATATGGGTTAGGAACTTATTTTGGTCATAACTATGTTTTTTGAGAAGGTTTGAAGAGTTTTAGAACTCATTTACTTAGTTTTGCTTAACATTGTAAAAAGTTGCAAATGTTGCATTTTGCAACTTTTAAAAAGTTGCTCAGACAAGATGAAATTTTTTGCCAACTCAACCAAAAAGAGCCCAAGAAACATAGTAACTATTTTAGGACCCTATATATACGATGCCTTGACACTGGAGGAAGGTTGGAAACTATTGTACAGATTTCAAATTTTGAATTGAAGGAAGCATAAGTGACTGTGTGTGTAATTTTCTTGTTTTCTCATTACAGAGGTACTTTAATGGATTAGATCAAGCACTGTAACTCACGCATGATGTAATGTAGGTTTTTTCTAGATTTTTTGTGGTGTTAGTTAATCTTTTTATTTAGTTTGAAGTACTTCTTGTAAATATTCTATGTGTTCTTTACTATCTCTGGACTAAACCAAGTTATTTGTAAATAATGGGGTGCTAGATCATTTTCCCATCATAAAAATTGTATGACCATTTGGGACTAGTGACTAGAATCCATGTGTGTACATATGGTAGGAGGTGGGGCCCTTGAAAGCACCTGAGCTATTTTTGAAGTCTTTCTCTAGGCAAGCCAGAGTAGAGCCCGGCTAGGGAGGACCATAGTGCAAAGCACTTAATTTGCAAAGGTGGTCACTTAGTGATGAAATTCCTTTTGGAGAAGGAATATATGAGACTCTCCAAGAACTATTGAAGAGGAAAATACTCTACCAATCCATTTGTGAGGTTAACACTTAGAAAGTTGTCGAGTAGCCAGGAAAGGCCTAGAAAACCTTGTTTTTTCTCATTTATAGTTAGAGCATTGTACGGACAGCTGTGACCCAAAGACCCCAAAAATACTTGAGGGGTAGGCATATGGACCAGGAATCCCAAGGAAATATTGGGGGTTTCTTTGGAACAACTTAGGGAAAATCCCTGATTTATCAGAGAAGGAGACCTAATAGGGCTAGTAGCCTTTTAGGCCTAAAGATGAAGTTTGGAGTGAACGACTTGAAAATGAGATTAGATGGACTTATAATGACTCTATTTGGATGGGTTGGGGGTTGTAGAAGCACCTACAGACCTCTGTAAATCCAAATCAAGGAATTGGTGGCTAGAAGCCTTTAGAGTTTATTAAGGGCTACTCTATAGTAAGGTGAGAATGCATTAGGTTTTGACTTGATTGAAGGAACTTTAATGATATTTGGATTGGCCAGTAGAACTAGGGGAGCCTAGAAGAGAAATTTCCTATAGGTTGCATGTGCTAGAGAGAGACACCCTAAAATTCTTCCAAGAAAGACTAAGAGCATTAATTAGTGAGTGATTCATTTGATCCTCCCTATCAGAGTGGTATTAAAGCCCAAAAAGATTTGGGATTTCTAGTGCATGTCGGATTGTGATTATAGTAGGTCCACTATCATGGTGAATAATGTTGATTTGGCCAAGAAGTTTGATGATCAAGAAGTTGATAATTGGTTGTTGAGGGAAAGGATATCTCAACTTGAGCAAGGACTAAATGAAGTGCAAAGTAAGACTGAAGAAGTCAGTGACAAGTTGGAAGGAAAATAACCTAAGGGAAAAGAGGTTACAGAGGAAGACAAGCCCCCTTAACCTAACCATGTATTGCAAGAGGATCCTTTCTTGAAGGCAATGAAGGCTATGAGTGGGAAGGCACTTGAAGGAATATGACTATTCAGTTGGAAGATGGAGGCAGATCTAATCATGTACTAGATTGAGGGCATGGAAAATAACTTTGAATGTGATGGAGTGATAGAAGCTTAAAAGGTCAAGGTTGAAAAATCAAGAGTTAGAGGCCATGCTTTGGCATGGTTGAAGTTTGTTCAATCAGAGAGAGAAAAAAAGAAGGCAAGAATCCAATTTCTACTTGGAAAGAAGTTTTGATCAAAGTGAGAGAAGCATACATGCTGGATGACTATGAAATCCAATTACATAAGAAAATGCAAAGCTTAAGACATAAGGATCAAGTGATCTACACTAAGGATTTTAAAAAGTTGTGCATGAGATCAAATGTCTCTAAGGTTGAAAGCCTTAAGGTGGCTAGATACCTTAATGGATTAAAGTGGAGTATCTAAGAAGAGATGACTTTTCTCAGTCGCAAAATAGTACACCAATGTTATCAGTTGGCCATAAATATTGAAGAGAAAGGAAGAAGAAAGAAAGTCCAGTCTTCCAAGAATAGAGGAAGAGGAAGAGACCAAAGAGGTCATAGATGAGGATATCGAGGCAAAGGGAATGATCAGAGAAGCCAAGGAGAGTCTAGACTTGCAGAGAATGGAAATGAAATCACTCCTAGAGGAGGTCATGGAAGAGGTTGAGGAACTCAAGGGGGTTCTCAAATAGGGAGAGGAGTGGGTAGAGGTAATCCCTACTTTGCTATCATGAAATGCTATAACTATGGAAAAATGGGTCACCCTTCTTATAGGTGCCCTGAGAAAGCAATTTCTTATAATACAAAGAAGAGGATAGGATATGTCCAAGAAGACACAATGAGTGTCAAGTCACCTGAGATTAGTCACATAGAGTGAGAAATGGGGGAGAACTTGATGTTTAGAAGGGTTCTAATTAGACAACTAGTCAAAGAGGAACCAAAACAAAGAAGAGCTCTATTTAGAGTAAGATGAAAGATACTTGGAAAAGTATGGAAAGTTATAGTGGATTTTGGGTCCATTGATAAGATCATATTAGAGGTGGAAGTTAATAAACTAAAGATGGAGAATATACCACATACCAATCCCTATAAGGTGACATGGTTTAATAAGGGACAAAGTGTCCTTGTGAATGAGAAGAATTGGATGGAATTGTCCATTGGAGAATATAAGGAAAAATTGATTGGTGACACATTTCCTATGGATGCATGCCATCTTCTATTAGGAAGGCCATGGTAGTATGATAGAGGAGCCATCTATGATGGGAAAGAAAACAACATCTCATTCAAGAAAGATGGGAAGACATTTAAGATGCACTCATTGTTGGATGAAGAAGAAGTATAGTCAAAGACCCCTAGTGTTTTGTTAAGCAGTGGCAAGGAGTTCATCAATACTCTACAACAAGGAGGTAAAGGATATGTTATCATAGTGCAACCCAAGGAGGAAAAGAAGACTATGCAAACACCTATACCAAAAGAAGTACAAAACTTACTAGATAAGTACAAAGATATAGTCACTTATGGGACACCTACAACATTGCCTCCTAAAAGAGCAATCAATCATCAGACTGAATTCATCCTAGGGGATTAATTACCCAACAAAGAAACATACAAGCTCACACCAGACCAGAACCAAGAAGTGGCTAGACGAGATTAGGAGCTATTAGACCAAGGGCTAATCCAAAAGAGTATTAGTCCATGTGCAGTACCATTGGTCTTAGCATCCAAGAAAGGTGGTAACTAAAGACTTTGTATTGATTCTAGAGATATTAATAGGATCACAATTAGATACATATTTCCAATTCCTAGGATAGAGGATTTGATGGACTGTGTTGGTGGGTCAAAGTATTTCACTAAATTGGATTTGAAAACTTGGCACCACTAGATTAGAATTAAAGATTGGGATGAATGGAAGACAACTTTTAAGACTAATTATGGGTTGTATGAGTAGAGAGTTATGCCATTTGGCCTTTCAAATTCCCCTAGCACATTCATGAGGCTCATGAATGAAGTTCTTAAGGATTTCATAGGGGTATTTGTGGTACTGTATCTAGATGATATACTCATATTCAGTAAGACAATAGAGGAACATGTGAAGCATGTAGAAATGGTGCTCAAGAGGTTATAGGAGGAGAATTTATCCATCAATCTATAAAAGTGTGAGTTCTTCAAGCAAGAGATTGTGTATTTGGGGTTTGTAGTATCCCAAGGGTCATTGAAGATGGACCCAAGCAAGGTGGAAGCTTTTCTAAGTTGGCCAACACCAACCACAGGGACAAAGGTAAGGATCTTTCATGTGTTACCTCATTTTTATAGGAAAATAATAAGAAACTTTAGTGGCATTTGTGCTCCAGTGCTTGATACTATCAAGGATGGACTAAAGACTAAGTTCAAGTGGACTCTTGAAGTAGAGAAGGGTTTTGAGAAGTTGAAGCAAGATGTGGCAAATCAACCCATCCTTTTCTTACCTTGATTGGATAAGCTATTCACATTGGAATGTGATGCCAGTGGGATTGCAATGGGAGGAGTACTAAGCCAAGAAGGCAGACCTATAGCTTTCTTTAGTGAAACTATCAATAAGGATAAAAAGAAGTACTCTAGTTATGAATTAGAGATATATGCTCTAGTTTAGTCTCTAAGAAAGTGGAGACATTATCTCCTCCCTAAGGAGTTTGTAGTTGTTTACAGATAACCAGGCACCTAGCTACATCAACACACAAGAAAATCTAAGTAATAGGCACTTGAAGTGGATGGAGTATATTCAAGCATTTACTTTCACTATCAAGCATAAGAAGGGATAGTTGAACAAGGTGGCATATGCTCTAATTACGAGGATGCTAATAGTGCTGGAAATACAATTTCAAAGTATTGGGATAGAGAGTTTCAAGGATCTCTATGGAGAAGATGAAGACTTCTTTGAAGCATATAAGGTATGTTCTGATTTTGGGAATCATTTTCATAGTCAATTCTCACAGTTTACATTACACATTGGACTATTGTTCAAGGGAAATCAACTATGTGTTCCAAAAGGATCAATGAGAGAAAATCTCATTCAGGAGAAGAATAATGGAAGCTTAAGTGCACATTTTGGTATCAACAAGACAATGGAGTTGGTACAAAGGTTTTATTATTGGACCAAGTTTCCAAGGGATGTTAGAAGATATGTGGCACAATGTGTGGTTTCTATGAAAGCCAAAGGGGGAGATAGTAATGCAGGTTTGTATCAACCCTTACCCATTCCCAATAGATCATGGGAGTGCATTAGTATGGATATTTTTGTAGGTCTTCCCATGACCAAGATAGGGTTGGATAGTGTTTATGTGGTGGTAGATAGATTTATCAAGATGATTCATTTTATTCCTTGTAAGACCACTCATGATGCTAGCTACATTGCTCATCTCTTTTTCAAAGATATTGTGAGGATTCATGGACTGCCATTGAGCATAGTGTCTGACAGAGATGTGAACCTCATGAGTCATTTTTGGAAGAATCTATGGAGTAGATTGGGTAAAAACTTGTCATTTGGTTCAGCTTACCATCCTCAAAAATATGGTCAAACTAAGGTGATCAATAGGGTTTTAGGTAACCTTCTCAAATGCCTAACCAAGGAGTAAGGACAGACTTGGGACTTGGTCATACCATAAGCTGAATCTGCATATAATGATAGTGTAAATAGGACAACATCCAATATTCCTTTTGAGATAGTGTATGGAATGCACCCAAGGGGTGTGTCTGAGCTCACAGATCTAGGAGATATGGAGAATAGGAGTGGGCATGTAGAGGATTTCACTCAAACTATGAAAGAGATTAATGAGCAAGTGAAGAAGTACATCAATCAAGCTACTCAAAATTTAAAAGCTAAGATGGATGTGTCTAGGAAATATATACAATTTGTAGTAGGTGATTATGTCATGGTACATCTCAACAAATCTAGGTTACATAAGGGAGTGCCTACAAAGTTGTAGATGAAGAGAGTGGGACCATGCAAGGTGATAGCTAAGTATGGACATAATTCTTACAAGGTGGAGCTTCTTGAAGGTTTAAGTATTTAACCAGTGTTTAATGTAGCTAAATTAGTCATGTATAAGGGACCACTCATAGAAGTGAATGAGAAAAACAATGAGATACTGGAGGATGTGAGCACTGAAGTCTTACCTCCTAAAGACAAGCTTCAAGCAAGCAGGATCTTGGAATCCAGAGTGAAGAAGTGTACAAGGCACAAGGTGCACATGGAATACCTCATACAATGGAAGGACAAACAAGATTCTAAGGCTAAATGGGTTGAAGAATCTCATTTAAATAAATGTGGCATTGATCTATCCTTGATATCTACTCTCATTCCTTAGTGTTTGTACAGAGGGGGGGAGTATGGTGCAAGAGCACCAAAAGGTTGCCTTGGAGAAATCTTCTTTTCTTTTCAACGTGTGTAAGCCTTAGGGAATTTTTGGTATGTTTTTTTGAAGGTCATGTTGACCACAGTAAGGTTACAATAGGGTTTAGGTCTTTTAAGTCTTAGGACCTTTACAAGGTGTAATTTAAAGCTAAGAGGATCTAAAGCCTTCAAATTGGCACAAGAGTAGTGATGAAATAATCATGATGTCAATAGGGTCAAATATGGGTTAGGAACTTATTTTGGTCATAATTATGGTTTTTGAGAAGTTTTGAAATTTTTTGGAACTCATTTACTTAGTTTTGCTTTACATTGCCAAAAGTTGCATTTTCCAATTTTGCAACTTTTGATAAGTTGCTCGGACAAGATGACAACTTTTTTCAAATTGACCAAAAACAGCCCAAGAAAAATAGAACTATTTGAGGACCCTATATATATGACGCATTGACACTAGAGCAAGGTTGGATGCTATTGTACAGATTTAAAATTTTGAATTGAAGGTACCATAAGTGACTGTGTGTGTAATTTTCTTGTTTTTGCATTGTAAAGGTACATTAATGGATTAGATCAAGAATTGTAACTAATAAATTATTTAATTTAGGTTGTTTATAGATTCTATATGGTGGTAGTTAATCTTTTTGTTTAGTTTGAAGTACTTCTAGTAAATATTTGTGTACTTCACTATCTCTAGACTGAACCAGGAAGTTTGTAAATAATGGGGTGCTAGATCATTTTACCACCATACAAATTGTACAACCCTTTGGGAATAGTGACTAGACTCCATGTTTGAACATATAGCATGAGTTGGGGCCCTTGAAAGCACATGAGCTATTTTTGGATTCTTGCCCTATGCGAGCCAAAAGAGAGCCTGACTAGGGAGGACCATAGTACAAAGAACTTAATTTGTAGAGGTTGTCACTTAGTGATAAAATTCATTTTGGAGAAGGAATATATGATTCTTCCAAGTACTCTTGAAGAGGAAAAGACTCTACCAATACATTGGTGAGGGTAACACTTAGCAAGTTCCAGAGAAGCCAGGAAAGGCCTAGAAAGCCTTCTTTTTGCTCATTTCTAGTTAGGGAATTGTACATATAGTTGTGACCCTAAGACCCTAAAAATCCTTGAGGGGTGGGCATATGGCCCAGGAATCCCAAGAAAAAATTGGGGGTTTCTTTGGAGGAACTTAGGGAAAATCCATGATTTCTTGGTGAAGGAGATCTAATAGGGCTAGTAGCCTTTTAGGCCTAAAGATGAAGTTTGGAGTGAGTGACTTGTAAGTGAGATTAGATGGATTTATAATGACCCTAATTGGATGGGTTGGAGCTTGTAGAAGAACCTTCAGACCTCTGTAAAACCAAATCAAGGAATTGGAGGTTAGAAGCCTTTAAAGTGTATTAAGGGCTAATGTGTAGTATGGTGAGAATGCATCAAGTTTTGACTTGATTGAAGGAACTTTAATGATAGTTGGATTGGCCAGTAGAACGAGTGGAACCTAGAAGAGAAAGGTCCTATAGGTTGCAAGTGGTGGAGAGAGATACCCTAGAAGTCTTTTGAGAAAGACTAAGAGCATGAATCAGTGATTGATTCATCTAATCATCCCTATCACTAATGTTCAACCCCCATGACACCTTCTAAAATGCCTAGGTTGAAATTTTTAAATTGGAAATCATTCTTCTACATTCTTGGTTATGCTCTTCTATTTGGAATGAAATAAGCATGAGTCCTCAATAGGTGATTTCTATAGCTTACCATGTCTCTCTACCTTGTTCCTCTATATGTAGTTAGGCTTCAAAAATATACCACCTCCCTTACATTTTTAAAATATATAGGAGAAAGGCCTAAGACCTAACCTATATTGGTTCCTAGCCATAAAAATTTCTCATTATTTCATTTTCCTCTCAAAATAATGAAGCTCAAAGCCTCAAGGTCCAATGACCACGATCTCATAAGGTGATGGGTGTATATTAAGGATTCTTATAGAGGGAATGATAGTATGGAGAACCCTAATAACTTATAACTTTGACAATTCATAGAACTTATGGAGATATCCCTTGTAGCCTCAATAATCAAAATACTTCACTTCTTTTGAGGACAATGAAATATGGTGAATATGTAAGGGACATAAAATGACAAAGAATTGTAAAATTTGTTTAAAGGAAACTTTTTCTTATATTTTTTTTAATTTTTTATTTTTCAAATGTGTGTTAACATATAGTCAACATTTGAGACAAAGGAAAGTTAAATATTGGAGGATTTCCTATTGTGGTCTTGGAGGAATTGATAGTGGCTTCTACTAGTTTGGTTTTGGAATGAAAGACGATTCCTAGAAACTATATTGGCCATTAAAAATAGGACCTCAAAATATTCCTCACCCCTGGCAAAAAATATTCCTTGTTTATATAAGAGTTTCAATCGCAAAGAACTTCCTAGTGAATGGAAAGATGTGGCGCTGGTGTTCATAAAATTTATCACCCTCAAAGGTAGGTTCAAACACTTCCACTCTCATCACTTCCCTATGTTAAATTATTTTTGTTACGATATTAAACTCAATTTCCCTTTTTGGATTG
>MU223442.1:883555-929182 GCA_018584345.1 Thuja plicata | reverse complement strand
TTATTCATGCTTAGAGAAAATGAGAGGAGAAGGCTCCCTTTTATATGAAATTAGGGCACAATCTTCTAAGGAGGCCTACATAGGATAATTAAATCATCATTTAAGCATTTACCCCTAGGAGAGGACCAATATTGAATATAACTTAGGAATCAACCGATTTCAAACCCGAAACAGCCGATCCGGAAGCGAGAGAAAACTTTTTGTGAAGACCAACATCCCGAAAACCAAAAGTTCCTAGGATTTGGACCCTGGGATAGGGTCGAGGTCGGACCTATCCTAGGACAGGGTCGAGGTTGACCCTATCCTACGGCAGGGTAAAGGTTGACCCTATCCTAGGAGGTCGCCCCTGTCCTCAGATCCCAGGATCACAAGTTAGAGACCCAGAATGCAGAATTCAGGTCATAAAATAGAGGTTAGAAAGGCAAGTTAGGGGGGAAGCCATGTCAAGATCAGGAACCTATTCAGAGGTGCTTGTCATTACCCCAAACTAATAAATTAGAAGGCTAAACCAGTCTCATATGGAAGTGCTTCCATTTTCTGACTATACACATGGTTTCGTGGTTTGAATGGGTTTAGGTAACATGTATCTTCATACATCAAAATATATTTTCCTTCTTTCATCAATGTTGTATATCAAACTCATTTTGTGCTAAATCTCCTTTGTAATCATTATCCATTGTGAAATCCTATTTGGTATTCGCATTTATACCATTAGGGTTTCTTTTTTTCATCTTGTTTTCATTTTATTCTTTCTCATTTATCTATGTTTAGGTGAAAAGTATGCAAAAATATTAAATACCACTATCATACAAGGAAGTTTCCCCTCTCAAATGTAGAGGAAGATTCTGACAAATAGTTATTTGATCACAATCTCTTGAAATATTGGCAAAATTGTCACTGCTGACAAGGTGAACAGGATCATTTTGAAGAAAGCATTCACAATGATAAATTTGTTTACCAATAAATTCCTTATGATTCTATTGGGGATTGAAAAATGCTAGTTCATATTTTTTGTTCAATTTTTAAAGGTACATTCTCTCAAATGAAGGTTGGCATGTCTATCTGGAAGATGAATTTAAGAATGATTATTTGGTACAAAGGGAAAGTGAAAAGCAATAGTGATAGTGATGATACAAACTTTCCATATCAAAAGAAGAATATTTTTAATGAGCCCACACAAGTTGAATTTTTGAAGAGCTTTATGGTTGTATATAGTTACCTTCGCATAAGATTCATCCTTTGTTGTTCCAATTTTTTCAAAGCATTGAAGAAATAGATCGTAAGGAATGTAATTTTCTTGATTACGATAAAAAATAGTATCAAAGAAGGGTTGTACATATAAAGGTGAAGGATATTTGAAATCAATTACGAAAGAAAGTAGAAATCACTCTCGTACGCCTATTGCTCAACAAAATGAGATTTTTGATGATCCTGAAGAAGTTAACTTCTTGAAGAGTTTCTACGGTGGCTTGCACCTTGGTTCAAATAAGACAAATCATTTCTTACTTCAAACTCTACAAATTATTAAAGAGAAAGATACAAGGGAAGACCACTTTCTCAGTCACTTGAATTAGTGACAAGCAAAATTATAAAAGTAAAAGAGATCATTCTCTTGTCCATGTTGTTCCACAGAATCAGACTCTTGATGGTCCCAATAAAATTCAGTTATTGAAAAGCTTCTACTACTGAAATATTCGTCTTGATCCTCACAAAGTGCATCCTTCCACTACTACATATCAACGTAATTTAAGATGTTCTTTAAAGACAAAATTAACATTGTCTTAAACACTTAAATTTTTATTTTAAATATCTTAAATGAAAAATTTAAAATATTTTTGTTGTCTTAAAGCCAAAATTAAGAAAAAACTAAAAAATATGGAAAGAATATTTCCCACGCGAGAGGAAGGAAATGATTCTTCTTTCAATGCTTTGGTTTGTTTGCAAACTAAATAGAAGCACGATTCTTGTGTTCTTTGGCCTAGTCCTTCTGGATGCATTCCATATAGGATTTTTACTAAAGAAGGAAGAGATAATACATTTTCAAAACCCTGTAGTAATGGTTTTTTCTCTCGTATGATCCTATATAGAAAATGCTGAGTTTTGAGAGGAGTTCTCCAAACCCTAGACATTTACATAGAAAGAGGGTGCAAGAGAGGCTGCATTTTTCTACATTTCCAATATCACATATAAGTATAGGCTCTCCAAATCCTTGTGAAAGTGCTTAAATTTGTTTCTAACTCTTCATCCTTGTGGCGGAAAGGTTTCTAACCATTTGAACGATTGTGGGTTTATCCCCTTAACAATAATACTTTGGTGGTATTCTAAAACCATGAAAAAGGTATCTGTAAATCTTGAAAAAAAAAATTATTTGAAGGGGGCTTAGAAAACAAGCATTCAAAGGTCTCCTCCCTTTTATATTATAGGAAAGTTTCTTTGGAAATACATAATGACTTGGTAAGTAAATATTTGATGAAAACCTTCCATGGCTGCATAAATTCAAATGTGATGAAAAATTGGACGGACTGGGTAGCCCATTTTCTTCGGATACCAAAATTGGGGGCGAGGGTTCGGGTGGCGATTCAGTTTCAGACAAGGAAGAGGACTCGGAGAAGGTGTCTGGGGAGGATGTTGAAGATGAAGCAGATGTAGAAGAAATCGACGATGCTGCTATGGAGGACTCTGAATCGGTTGAAGTGTCTCCACAGAATGACTCGATGGGGAATAGTGGGGAAACAATCCTGGAGAAAAGCTCCAAATCAGACTTCACTCCAAGCATGGAGAATGACACTACCTCCCCTTCCGATTGACATGCAACCTAGATAAGCTCTGTGGGTTTTTGGTTTTCCTCTGTAAACTAGACTTTTGTTGTTAAATTGGTTATTTTGGTTGAGCAGTATTGCTCTGGATTTTGGGTTCACAGTCCTCTTGGTTGGACCAGAAACTTTTTATTTGTTTACTTTACTATTTTTTTGTATGTTATTGCTTTCTGTTTAATATAAAATCTCGGCCATGGCCCTTTATTGATAAAAAAAAATACTAATTTGTGCATTACTTTCTAAATCAAATAATTTAATATAACGAAGTTTCTTTCCGAGTTGGTACTCGTCAACTGAAATTATGTATGGGGTTGTGACTCGTTTATTAATTTGCAAAAAGGCTATTACGAATAGCTTTAATTTTGAAGTCAATTCCTGTTCTTTAGGAAGGGTGAAGTAGTTGACAAGACTCTTTTGAATCATATTTTTAGGATGTTAACTACCCTTGTTATTTATATAGAGAGTTTTAAAAAATTATTCCTTGATGGCACTATAGATTTTTATGCATCTAGGGTCTGAGATATATGTTGTAGTCTAATATTAATTGAAGCATGATAAATTGGGTTGTTTTTATATATGTAAAATGCAATCAATTTTTTTTATGTTAAATATTTTTAAAAATATTATTATATGGAAAAATCACAGACCTTAGGTTGCATGAAGAACATGATAGGTGTTTCCTTTACTTGGATACAATAACAAGAAAATCTTATGAATGGTATTTCCTTTACTTCGATATAATAACAAGAAAATCTTTATTAGCCACTGAAGAAAAGAAACTCTTTTAGTGTAACATCTCTGCAATACGGGATAAGGTTATATAGTTTTATTTGAATGAATTTTTGCTTTAAATTTAATAGTTATTTAAAACCTTAACGGTATGTTTATATTTTTATCATTTCCATTCATTTGTTATTTTTATTATTTCCATTTATTTGTCATACTTTTTTTACTCGGGATTCAATTTTTTAATTGATGCAAATAGCATTTATAAACTTCAATGAATGTACTCCATGTTCTAAACAGTGCATGCTCTTGAGTTGGTTCGACAAGCCCTTAGTGCATATGTTAAAGCTACTAGACATGGAATTGTAATGGATAAAATAAAAGATACAGATATGGTTTCTTCACACCTTGACTGAAAGGTTTGCCTTGATTAAATATGAGAAGACAAATTATATATATATATACCATCAAGGATGCCTTTGAACACCTCATTAACGTATGTCATGATAGTATGGTCTATGCACATTTTCGTTTGTAACCATGAGTAGTTGTCTCTATACTTTATTTGTTTATGTTTCTCTATTGCTCGCTCCCCTACGGAAAATATTATGGGTGAAAAGGATTGTATTTATTTTTTCACTTTGAAGTGATGATTAAATTCGAAGTGTTGGTCTTAAGTATTATATAAATTATGTTTCATTGTTCATCACTGTCAGATATATTTATTTTTCCTTAACAAATACCTGATTATAGACTACCATTATTTCTTCTAAATTTCCAATTTTGTAAATTTTTTACTGCAAAGACAGATGATTTCATTTCATTTTTACAATCTATAATAAAATTTTGCCGTCTAGTATAGTGTAACTTTGTATTCTTTACTTATTATTAATTGGTCCTGACAGATCTGTAGTGTAACTTTGAATCACACCACCAGTACTAACTAGGAGAGTTTTCCATCCATTATTTCAAGGTTAGTTCATTCAATTGTCTACAAATATTTTGCTTCTTAGTTTGTAGAATTCACATTCTTAAATATTTATCAAAGTCCTCTATTAAATTTTAGGTTTGATAGACATTAGGTTTGGCTCTTATATCCATCTATTGAGTAAGTAATGCATTATCTTGTTTGACTAGGGATATCTTTTCATTGTTCTATTTGTAGGGATTAGGTATTTAATGTTATCATCCAACATATTGATAATATGTATTGAATTTTCTTGGAAAAAATTTGTTGTAACTGTGTGAACAGTCAAAGCCAGTTTATAGTTGAAACCATTTTTTTCATCTTAAGTAATATTGCAAATCTTTCTTTATTACCTTACAAATATTCGTTCAAGCATGGGTGATTTGAGATATCTAATTTAATATGTAAAATAAAATAATAACGTTTAAGATTACTAAGTCAATATACGTAGTATAGCTAGCCTTAATTTTGTGCTTTTTCTTATTTGTGGTATTTTTTGTGTGGAGTTGAATTAGAGTATAATATTTTGAACAAGAACAAGAACTTTCTGCTTTTAATATGTATTACTAAGGTTGACAGTGTCTCTAATGGATGTATCATCATCTATTGATTATGCCTCCTTAATCTATGATATTGTTCGGAAATCCTTAAAACTATACTGTGCAGGAATTTATTTTCCATCACTAACTTAGTTATATTGCCTTGATGGTAATTTTTCTAAATTTATTTTATGAAATTTTAAATATCATCTTTGATCCCCTTCTATCTACATTACTATTGAAATGAGTTTCTTGAACATGTTTCAAATAGATTTAGTAGAGAAATGATTACAAAGGGAATAAAACATGAATTGCCATAGTAGCGAGTGTTGCAAATCACACAAAAGAGATTAAAAGGGAGTGATACTTGTTGACACTGTAAAATTTGGCTAAGTTTTTGTCAAAATTTATTGAGGATTGACAGTAATAAATTTTACCTTGCTTTAAAAATTATCATGTGTCATGAAAATGAAGTTAGTTTGCAGTCGAGTTGGAGGTAAAAATATTTTAGAATGGAGCTGGCCTTTTTTTATGGGTCTGTACATTATCTTACGGAGGTAAGCCATATTGAAAGTTCTTATTTTGCCTTATCACAAGGTCGCGAGTCATATTGGGTCAAAGTTCCTTTGTATGTGAACTAGCGATGTCTTTTAACAGTTTGGCGCAAACTACGTGAGTTTTAGTGAAGCTAAAATTTAAGGTTGTATTCTTGCGAGGCGGTTAAGTCCTTTGTATCGCTAGGTTGCAATGGTCTTATCCTTTTACATCAAACCACTGCGATCTTGTGAAGCGGTTAGGTTGAGTTATTGCACAAGGTCGCGGGTTGAAAGTCATGTCAGTTTTTTATGTTGCAACTTTGCACTGAGGTTAAGTGTGGTGGTTAAGATAAGTCTATCGTGATGTCGCAATAACTAATGGTTAATTTCTTAAGGTTGCGATCATGCAATAATGTGTGCTAACTGTTAAGTATCAGTATGTCGCAGGTTCTCAAGTCTCTTTAAAGGTTGAATTTTCAACGTATGAATAAGCGCAGAGATACCACCTATCTTATGTTTTTAAAGCTAACTAGCATTTAATAAACGGACTGCAAGATCACAAGTTTTTTTTATAAAGACTATTAAAAAAAAAATTATGGTGTGAGATTGTAACATGTGTATTATGGAGATTTAAAGACCAAAAATCCCTGTCGCAGCATCACAATGTTTTAAAAAGGTTATATATGTTGGTTGTAATGGTGCGAGATGGTACCACGTATCCTAGGCATGAAGATCAATGGTCAACATGTCGTCACAAGTTACCTTGTCCTTAACATTTCTTGGTTTCCATCATGCGAAGGAATTAAAGATGACCGCTAGCCCAAGTATACTTGTTTATAACATAGCTTCTATTCAAGCTTGCAACCATACGAGATGACTATTTAGGCCTTGTGCAATATGACAAGGCACAAGTTAAATTATGTTTGTATAATATGAAGCCACAATGGATGCTATGTAGTTGATGAAATTTGACAGAATAAGTGGGGTCTGGACCAATAGATTTTATGACTTGAAAAATAATGTGTTGCTATGATGTAATTTTTCAAATTATTTAAAAGGGACTCAAGGGTTACAATTTTGCAGTTTAATAACATAACCATTTTTATTCCATGGCTTATCTCAGTTATTATACATGCATGACATTAATGTCGATTTTATGGAAATGTAGTTAGCATAAGAAAATAAGAGCTTTAAAGTTGAATGTCCATAACCATGATTTGCATATCAAATCTAGAAATTCTTGTTTTTCGTGTGATAATAGGCACTCCTCGATGTACTATGTTGTGTTGGAGAGAAGTAAAAATTGGTGAAAAATGTATGTCTGGGAAGAGAATTTATAATTGCACAAAGATGGAAGAGCGAAGTTCATTTACCAAATCAACAGTTGCAAGAAAGAAAAATAAGGACAATTTTTCTGAAGAATGGGTAGAATTGTTACTAGGAACATCCAATTGACGATCAACAAATAAACATGGATGGAGAGATGTATGTTTCCATTGTAACAACCTAGACACTCCTAGTTCTACATGATATTACCTATATCATTTCTTCTTCAACAATAGAATGAAAGAAGACCTAATGTGTAACCCTTGGGTATTGAACATGGCCAAGTTAATAGTTCCACACATTTTTGTGGATTCTGACCTGGTGATAGTAATAAAAAATTGTTCTTGCCCAATTACCAAATGGATAAGGAAGAAGGATAAAGGTACCTTTGTAAGAATTAAAAAAGCCATCTTCGTAGAGGCATTTGGTGTCTTTTGGGCCATGAGCATGGAAATAGACTTGGATGAGGAGAAGAGATTGTATCACCTGCATAAAATTGTCCTAAAGTAGGAAAAAATTCCTAAGTTTATGCCGAGTGATGGGAGGAGAACAATATGAATTCCAAATAATGTCAATGAGCCCAATAATATCTACACTTTCCACAATTATCTCAAGTATACTGTATATGGTTTGTGCAAAGTGTAGGAGGCAAAAGGAGGAAAGATAATGACTGACAATTTGCTGATGTTAGGTATGAACATTCAACACCAAACTGTAAATAAAGAATAATATTATGTGGCCTTTATAGTCAACAAAGTTCACAGTAACTTGGTTGCTATAGAGAGAAATCCTTCCAAAATTGATTTCAAGCATTATTCAATTCTGATGCATATCACTTTGTTCTACAATGTTGATTACATGGATGAATATGATAGTGATGAAGGAGCAAATGGGTATGCGAATACTAGTAAAACATTGGAAAAGGGTATGAGAATGTACTACTTACACTTCCTCTTTCTTACATTTTTAAAATTGGATTGTAAACCACATTAGAAATATGCTAGGTGCAAAAGAGGACAAAATCCCTCTTGGTCTTAGAATAATGAAAAATGTTGCTTTGCCAATACATGAGGCCTTACCTGAAGAAGATATCATCATAAATCCAGTTTTTGTTGATGAATTGACTTAGAAGCGGATAAATTGGAATGACATTCAAAGAGTAGAAAGGGATTTCAAATAACTTGATCCTTCTTTTCCTAGTTTCTACCATTAAGTCATATATTGGGATAGGATGAAGACTTTGCTAGAAAAATGCAATGAGATCATGGAGAATATACCTTAGATACCTGCTAGAGCCAAGGCCAAGGTCAACCATGAGGACATAGAGTCATCACAGGGAGATGTGCATGTGGAAAAGGATTTTATTGAAATTGTGGATGACGGTGATAAGGATGAGTCCTCACAAAGGGTACTAGTAAAAATATAGAAGGTTGAAAATATTTCTAGAGTGATGAAGGACGTTGCCAAGGAAGTAATCACTGAGAAAGGGCTATATTTTCATGAAATTAGAAAAACAATAAAGAATGAAAAATATGTACCATAATATGAAGAGACAGGAGAGTCAAACTTAGCACTAGTTTTACAAACTGATGAAAAATGATGCTCTCCAACTTGTTCTTGCAAGATGATTATGTCATCAAGATTGATGAATTTAAAGTCCTTTTGTTCAAGTTAAATGAAAATGAGTTGAATATTAAGTTAGGACCATAAGATAACACTTATGAGGATAAAGAAAAATGAGTGCAGGAATCAGAAGAGTATGATCCAAATAGTCATACACTCACTGTGCTATAGGAAAGATAATTAGTGAAAATAACTGGAATGCTTCTAATGTATTGGTGAGATATGTAGTCTTCATTTCTCATTGATCAAATAAGGAGACAATCTAATCCAATTTATAAATTAGAGGTTGATGTTGGAGATTTTATTAGGGAATTAGGTTTTGACCCAAAGAGAAAGACATAGGCCATTTGGTCATTTTCTTCTGCCACATAGAAGCCAAGACTTGTAGACATACAAGATAAAAGGTAGGGCAACAAGCTCATGTAGAACATTCAAAATGTGAGCAATGTAGATATTATTGATTTTCTACCTCATGTATCTTTTCTCAATCGATAAAAGGCTGAGTACCTAATAAGAAGAGCTATAGAAACATAAAATAACTTGATTAGAGTTTCCAAGAAGTATGAGGGGTAACTTATGCTAAATGCTAAGCTGGATGAAAAGATTGTTGAGCTGACTAAGAAGTTAGATAATATGCCTACTACTTGTGGAATTGTGGATACCTTAGTGGATACTGGTAGTGATTTTGTTCACTCTAATTCAAATATTTATGTTTTTGTTCCTAACGTAAACACTGATAAGATGAATGAATATATTGATATAATAGAGAATTTTGAACAAGAAAAAAATACTTTGGGAGTCAAAGTATTATTAGAGATTCTATAGAATAGGATTAACATTTTGAAGAAATGAATGTTTTTCATAGCTCCCTTATAGGCTTGAAAGTTGTTGGAGGAAAGTGTGCATAAGCAATGATTTTCTTGAACCCTATTTTCACTCTATGATCAAGAAGGAACTTATCAATGGAGAAACTGCCATCTATTCTAATCTATAGTGCTGACCTGCCTAATAAAATTGTAAATACAATGGACATGTTTAACATGGTTAATACATTAATTAAAATTTTTAAAGATAAAGATCAAATAATTAAGGGTAAGCTACAGTTATTTTCGGAGTCATATAATGCTTATTTTCCCCGTATTTATGATAAGGAGGGAAATTTGAAGGACATCCACACATGAGCAAAAGAGTTCGATTTAATAGTTGATAATGTTGAAACTCTTTTTATATCCTACAAAAGATATTTATACACCTAGCTTCAATGATGTGTTGGATAGTCCATTCAGAGTTGTGGTGGACCTAGTTAAATTCATTGCAGATGCATAGGTTATACCTGACGCTTGTTGGCATAAAGGAGTTCAAAAATGAGAGAGTGTAAGAACTTTTGGTTGGCTGAAAGATATAGATTTTTATAGATGGGAAATGGAATTTGACAAGGGAAAATCCATTTGAACAGTTAACTCCATCAATTTTGTCTTTTCTGGTTGGTTACTGACATGACACTTGAGTTTGTTTACAGGGACAATAATTATCTAAATATGTACCTTGAATTTGCCTTCAACAGCTAAGGGTAGTCTACATAATCCAAATAAATTGTATCAGATTACTTATAGAAAAAAGTTTCAGATGTCATTTTGTTGATTCCAATTCCCACATTGCGGAATTTAAATATTTGAAGTAGACTTCGATGATTTTTTTTATTGTTAAGCAATATGTAATTTTTCCATAAGTGATCAGTACCTTTTTGCAATCCTTACTCTATAAAAGGATTTCCAATATCACTTAAGAGGGGCTGAGAATTGTTTTCTTAAATATAGTAGAGTTATTTCAACCTCATTCAGGTTTAACAGATGTAATGAATCTTGTATAAAAATATACAGAGAAAATAGATCTTTTAGTATTGTACTTTGAGTCTTTTTGAGTATTATTTTAGTGATAGAATCATTGTATGAAGACAATGGTTCTGAAGTTAATGAAATATAATTCATATTTGGTGCTCTCCTTTGTGTTGGTTTTATGATTTGTGAATTCAATAATTCAAAGTTCTCATTCAATTCACTTCATATTATTTATATGTGTATGTTTTAATTCTAAGCTTTGATCAAGGATAAATTAAAACTCTGAAAATTAATTCATGATTTTGATAAGGTTGGCATAAGGATCATTATAAGAATTCTAATTCTATATTACATAAATGGATATTATTGTAATGCAATAAAAATCTATGTCTTGAATCGGTCAAAATTTTATATCATTCAGACAAAGGCTATAAGATGAGAGTATTGCTCAATGGGTAAGGCACTGATCTAATTAAGATAAATTGTTATTTGGTTGGTTTAGGGTATCTACTTATTCCATCATTGATCAAAAGTCTTTTTATTTTATATTTTATTTATGATATTTGTATCTCATGCTCCATAATAATTGAGAATTTATAAGCCATTAGCCATTACATAGTATTTTCTTGTTATTTTTGAGCCTTATATGAGATTCCTTCTTGTAATAATGTCAATCATAGGTTTAGTTTGCATTTGAGGGAATCACTAACCATGTCACTTGGTCTAGTCCTCTTAGGGAGTTTAAAAATTTGAGTTGCCTTCTCTATAGAATTTGTTAAAGAGTGTACTAGTAGCTTCTTATAGCATACAATATTTTTGGGAACCAACAAAAAGGATAATCTGTTGGGGAATTGTGTAGTAATTGCATAATTGATAAGGTTTTTAGTCGAGCTTACTGCTTGCCATGTTAATTTTAGAACAATTAGTCTATCAATTAGATTGCACAAAGTTGATATTGAATTTTCATAGTTTGGGGTAGAAGGATATTATTTTGTGTCTGAGATAAAAAAAATTTGTTATCCTCATTGATATCTTGTGAGGACTCAAGTTTGTCTTGTAAGAAGTGATATTGTAAGCATTTCTTATATTTTGTTATCGAAAATATTTCCCAATTTATATTGGGTGGGGACTCATATCTCTAGATCAGTGCTAAGTAAAAAAATAATGTATTTTCAATAAAATACAAGATGGGTATGAAAGTCACAAGATCCTACGAGAAAAAATGTCTTGAGGAAAAATTAGAGGGTGAGCTTCCAAATAATTCAAGGAGTGGATGTTCATGGAGAAATAAAGGAATAAGAAGTGCTCCCCCAGGATGGAAACTAAAAAGTAGAGGTGCAAGTATAGGAAAGCTTTGCAGTACTAATCCCTGAGAATAGTGAAACTTTCTGTAATGATTCTGAGCATGTGAGGCTTGGAGCGTATGAGAGCTTCTTTTATTCTCCCATTGATCAGGAGGAAGAACCGCAGCATAAAAAGGGAGTAACTCATACTAATTATAATAGTAACAATAGATGGTCAAGAAGAAAAAGTAGAGATATTTGAATATAAAAATCTGATGATGCATCTCATTTCTGTATCTTTTCTCCTTTTAGACATCCGTTGGATCAAAATCAAGAAGAAATAATTAATCTAACTTCCTCCTCACAGTTAAGAAATGCTTTTCCTAATTTAGATGAAGTGTTTGAGGATCTTGATTCCTTGAAGAGGCAAATTTATTAACACAATGCCTAAAGAGTTAGGAAGAATAGAGAAAGAGAAAACAAAGTTAGAAATGCCTTGATCGAAAAAACTAGAATTAAAAAAAATTGGATGACCCGAAAGACATTAATTACAAATAACCTAAGAAGGATGTTTAGGGTCTAGTTGTTTTCCATATTTACAATATAGGGAAGCTTAAGAACACTTTTGTTCCTCAAAATAAACCAATACCTCAAAATAATGAGGGTGATGAGGATAAACGAAAACATAAAGTTATGTTAGGATTGGATAATAAGGAGAGGGGGGTGAATCAATATTACTGAACTTAATTATATTCATCAACCCATTAAACATTAACCATAAGCTTGTAGAAATGAAAAGAACATAAGGAACTAACACAATACTCATAACACCATTATTTTTTTTCGATGAAACCCTGGCCAAGGCAAAACCCCGGTGGGGATGATACCCACAAGAATGCACTAAAGTATATTGTCCCTGTTAGGAGACCTAGCCATGTTAGGAGCTGAATATTACATAGTATATTTCCTTGTTAAAGGAATTACAACCCTAGTAAAGGCATAAAACACCTTCTTAGGGGCCAACTGAGCATACAAGTCTATAATAAAATTCTGTTACAAAATGTTCTCAGTAAAGAACAATAACAAGCATCTCTAATACTTAGATAGTTCCTATTTATATCTCATCAACGATCTCTATCATTCTCTAATCTATCTTTCGCATCTATATCATCTCATCAATCTGTATTTCTCTTCTTTTTCCATAAAAGAAGATCTTACATATATATCTTTCTCTTTCACCAAGTCAGCTCTCAATGCAAATATTACAAAGTCAGGTTTCAATACAAAATGCATTTAATAAAGTAAATATTAAATGAATAGTCAACGCTCTGACATAGTCAAAGTATAGGTTATTATCAACCATAATCCAACTCCAATTGCTAGGAGTTCATGTCATACTCCCTTAATCATCACTACTGTCCAACTGCTCTGTATCACTGTTCTGTTGCAGTTGTCTATCTTGGATTCTCTCTAACTCACCGTAAACATTCCCAAAACAAAATTGATCTTAGGTGAAGGTCAAACATACTCCTTACTATCTTCCTCCAATCCCGTATGTCATAACTAATTGATCTCGATCTTCGATACCCAAAATACTTTTATATCTTTACTTTTGTACTTAGTCCATTTTTGAGTTAGCAAAACTTAACTTTATAGGAATCAATCTGTAACCCGATGTGTAGCCATAAATGACAACCAAAAAGTGAATCACTTTACACAAAATTTATCACTTTCCAAAAATCTCTCCCTTTGGAATTGATGGCAACACTTAACATTAAAGATTGACTAAGTGTTCCAACAAAACAAAACCGTCTCCTCTATTTTCTCTTCTTCCTTTTTACTTCCTTCTTATCTCTTCTCCCATTCATTTTTTTACTTCTCTTCTCCCACTTTGAAAGCAATGAAAAAGGTGCATACAAAATAATTGGATTAGTGCTTGCTCACCAGTCTCAAAATATTTTGGAAGGAATCTTCAAAGATCTTCACTTTTGTACTCCATGTTTTAAACAATATTTGACTAACATGAATTAATCCGTTCAATGCTAATGATTCAGTCTCTCCTTTCAACTCTATAGGCATAGAATTAGTCAATCAATATGTAACTGTCTCTAAGTATGATAGATGTGCCTCAAGTATGGATAGCTTAGGAGTGATTAAACACTTTAGTAAATTGAATCTTGTTAATACTCTCCCTTTCTGAATATCCAATACATTGAGTTTTGCCAAAAATATTGTTACTTCCTTGTCTAAATCCTTTACAGATTGTGAAGACATTTCACAACTGTCCATTGTATTGTTCAGAGTTGCCCTATCCTTGGTAATAATGTCTTCAACATTCTGAACATGCCTAATAGAATTGATACAATAACTAAATTGTTTCCTTCCATAGGCAATGCAACTCTTTACATTTGTCAAACAAGTTTTCAGAATGCCTAAGTCCCATGCAATAGATTTTTAAAATTCAAAAAGTTCCTTCTCAAAATAGTTCTTTTTTTCCTCCTCTTCTATAATCTTTATCAAATTATCATAATATCCATCAAATCATGAAGTGTTATCTTTAGATTTTCAATGGCATCTATGTGCTGGAAAAAAATAGGTACTGGAAGCAATTTTGTTCATAGTATCAATTTCCCTGGTAATTACTTTAGCCTTTTTATCACCTTTCTATTCATATCTTTCTTTGACTTTAGTTAGTGCAGTAAAAGATAATTTTACTAGCTCATCTTCATCCATGTAGTCAACATTAACTTCTATTGTTTTATTTTTGCTTGCCAACAATGAGATGGAATATGTGTTTACCTCTTTCTGTTCATCATCTTTCTATTCTTCCTTCTACTCTTCTACCTCTTTCTTCTCTTCCTTCTACTCTTCTTCCTCTTTCTTCTCTTCTTCCTTCTTCTTCTCTACTTCTTCTGCTCTACTTCATCTATAATAGTGTTGTCCCTATTCCCTGGAAATGGGTCCTTTTCATCATGTGATGTATCAAGTTTCACAGGCACACTAGAAACATAGAAGTCTAGTTGTGAATCAGCTTCGCTCTTCTCAGCATTCCCCTCAGCTATTTTTGAACTTTCTCCCATTCCTAATGGTGTAGACGAAGTGGTTTTAGGAGGTAGAGGCTTCTTAAGAGTAGTGTTCACCAATATTTTCTCCAGTGCCTTCTGAGTTTCCTCAGTGACTTCATCATATTTTATTTCCATTATTTTTAGCAGTCTTGACTTAGTCCTCAACAAAGATTTCAATTTGTTGAATATTCTCTCTCTCTTTCTTGTAAGGATATTACATGAAACATGTTGTCAATTTCCTGATTTCTAGTTGTTTCATCTTCAATTTGCGCTAACAGTTTCCTTGTCTCTAATCTCCCATACAGTTCTTCAGGTATTCTACTCTCAACTTCGAATAGAGTCTTTCTAAAAACAAGTACGTGATTAACTACAACATCTTTGATTTTCTATTTGTTAGTCTCATCATACCTATCATAGTATTTGTCAATTGAAACTAGCTTCCCTTGCTCCATAGCTCTCTTGTCTATCATCTTCAAGTCAGGCTTCCATGCTTGATTACTCTTCTTAGGTTTCTTCTCTTCTCTCATAGTGCTTGGTTCCATAGATGATGTTTTCTTGCTAGATCCAGTGTTTACTCTAGGAGTAATGTTTTCAATTTGTGATGTCTATTGTGATGAAGGAGATGGACTATCTACCATTAGTACTCAAGGAGTGGGAAGGTCTATAGTACTAGTACTTGTCAAACCAGAAGATTGTTCTACCATTTTCCTTTTTACTTCTTTCAACTCTTCTTCTGTCAATCCTTCCTTAACACCACATCATGTATAATGTTATCAATTTTCCTTTTCCTTGGACCTCTAATCTATTCCTCTCTTACCTTAGCTGATTTCTCCTCATATTTACCCCATATTTCTTCTGATGTATCAATCTCAAATATAAGAACATCTTCAACTTGCATGGTCAATACCTCTAAACTTACTTCATATCCCATTGGATAACACCATTTCTTCCTAGGAGTGACTGTCTCAAAGCATACACAATCAATTTCAACCATGAAACAGATTGTATCCTTGTATTTTTCAACAATTTCTTCATGTAATCTGTATTTAGTTTTCATTTTCCTCTGAAGAATATTAATCAAACCAAACAATTCCACATCAACCCATGTTCTATTTTGTCTTCTATAGCTCTGTAAAATCTGAATACAAGTAGGTATCCCTTTTCTCCAACCACTAGGGTACATGCTAGGAAATTTTTTTTCAATGTGTATAAACCTATGCATCAATAGTGAGCCAAATCTGAAGGTATTCAATCTGTCTTTCTTGATTAGTTTAATATTCTCCAAAAATTACTTTGCCAATACTTCACATAAGTTATATTTCACATTTACTTTCACCAATATCCATGCCATCTTAATGAATCCTACAGATACCAAATTAGGTCTACTACTATAGTAGAATTTGTAGCCAAGTATCATTGAGATTAATCTCACATCTTGCTAAAAGATTTCATTTACTGTCATTGCTCATCTGTCCCATTTTGACTGAGCTAGGGTTTCAACTTCTTTCTTCAAATTTTTTCTACAATAGGAATGATGCCAGTGCTATCCATTCTAGTAATCTCATGAATTAAGTCACTACAGATCTTTACAGGTTGTTTGCCTATCCAGATGAACTGATCATGTACTCTGCTCAACAATATCTTGATCCATTCTATTTCGTCAAATTTATACAAATCCAAAATTTTCATTATGCTCAACGGATCAATGTATTTGTATTCATCTTTCATAATTCCTTTCTCATTCATATAGTCCATCTCAGTGGAAATCTCATCAGTACCAAGTATATCATACTTACAATGAATGTAAGCCATAATATCTTCTACGTGTAATATGCCATGAGGGGTCTGAGAAAATGCTCCTTCAGGATCTTCTTCACAAGATTTCAATGGATGTTTCTTGAATTTATACCTAGGTCCATCTACAATATCATAAATAAAAGGTGCATCCATAGGTAGATGATGTAAATACCTCTATTCTATTGAATTCCAAGTTTTTGCTTCAATCGATCACACATGACAATTGTAGAATACACTTAGTTCCTTCACTTTTTGATCTTCTTAGGTCTCTCTTGTCAAATGGTAAGGAAATAGATCATCGTATGGTGCTTTATACAAGTTTAAGTTAGAAGGGTTTATTTTACTCAATACTGTCTAGTCGGCTGTAAATCTCAGGTTCACAATATATGCATCAGTTGATGTTGCACTCTTAGATGTATACTGCATTATGTCATCCATGCTCATACCTAAGCTCGCTTGAGCTCAATCCACAAAATCAAGGGTTGGATATATTCTGATATCTGTATCCAATGCTCCCCTCCCTAAGGTCATGATCGGCTAATTAGGTCAATTCTGCATTGCTTCCATCAGGAAAAAATCCTGTAGCATCTACTGTCTCTCCCTGAATGAGTGTCTCACTGGATTCTTTGATCTTTCAAATTTTACCACTGTTGTTATCTTCTACTTTCTTAAAACAACTATCAAAATAATTCTTCAAATAAACAACACTCTTTCCAATATCACTTCCACTCTTCTGTGAATTCATAGGAGGTGGTACTCTTTTGTGGTTTACTCCATTATACTTGCAAAAATTTGCTATATGTCCTAGATTATTGCATTTGTAACATAAAGGAAGTCTACTTTCCTGATTTATTTGGAGCTTATAATAATTCACAATGTGTCCATGATTATGGAATTTATATCATGTAGGTTTTTTTCCATTATCTTATTTATATCCATGTTGATCAAGTTTCCTGCATTCTGCTTTCTTGTTCCCACATCCATTGCAATTAAAACAATAACCAGAAAAAGTTTTAATAGAGGCATTAGCTCTGCAGTCTCTCTTCATGTGTCCAAATTTGTTACAACCAAAGCATCTACCTTTGAAGGGTCTAATCTTCTCTCTAGGTTCTTCAATAGGACATTTTTCAGCATCAATTTTCTCATCAGATTTCTCTTCCTGATTCTTTGAGCATTCAGTTCATTGAAGCCAATACCAGTCATATTGTGTGAAGTTTCTCAATGTGTTTCTTTGCTTCAACAAGTTGACCTTTTATGATCTGATTGTATTTCTCCAATTCTAGATACTTGTTCTTGTAGTTGTCAACCTCATTATTCATTTGATCTAATACACTGTTTAGAGATTCTTCAACTTTCTTCTTAGCATCCTTTTATATCTAAATATCTTTAGTCATAGCCTCATTCTCAAGTTTTAGTGTTTCATTTTCTTCTTTAAGTTTATTTATTTGATCTGAATTATCTTTGTATGAATCCTCTTTTATCTAAACCATAAGATCTTGTCTTTAACTTCTAGAAAGTTTAAGTTGTTCCTTGAGTTTCTTTATAAATTTCTCAGCTCTTCAAATGTCGAATCTCAGTTCCCCATTCTCTAATTTTGCTTTGTCAAGGTCTTAAAGTGCAGCAAAATTTTTTTCTTGCAAACTATCCAAATCCATTTTGATCTTCCTTAAGCTATTAGACTTTCTCTCCAAGGGCCAAAAGCTCTGATACCAATTGTTAGGATTGGATAATACTAAGAGGGGGGTTGAATTAGTATTACTAAACATAATTATATTCTTCAACCACTTAAACATTAACCATAAGCTTGTAGAAATGAAAATAACATTAGAAAATAACAGAGTACTCATTACACCATTATTTTTTGTCGAGGAAACCCTGGCCAAGGGAAAACCCTGGTGGGGATGATACCCACAAGAATACACTAAAGTAGAGTGTCCCAATTAGGAGACCTAGTCATGTTAGGAGATGAATATTACATAGTACATTTCCTTGTTAAAGGAATTACAACCCTATTAAAGGCATACAACACCCTATTAGGGGCCAATTGAGCATACAACTCTACAATAATATTCTATTACAAAATGCTCTTAGTAAAGAACAATAACAAGCATCTCTAATGCTTAGATAGTTCCTGTTTATAGCTCATTAATGATCTATTTCATCCTCTTCTCTGTCATTTTCATCTATATCATCTCATCAATCCTTATTTCTCTTCTTTTTTCAAAAAAAAATATCTTACATATGTATCTTTCCCTTTCAGTAAGTCGGCTCTAAATGCAAATATTACATAGTTGGCTTTAAATACAAAATACATTTAGTAAAGTAAATATCAAATGCATAGTCGATGCTCTTACATAGTCAAAGTATAGGTTATCATCAACCATAATCCAACTTTGATAGTCAGGTGTCCATGTCATGCTCCTTTAATCATCGGTACTGTCCAACTCCTTTGTATCATTGTTCTGCTGTCTATCTATTTGTCTGTCTTCAATTCTCTCTAAGTCATTGTAAACATTACCAAAAAAAAAAAAAAATCTTAGGTAGAGGTTACCCATACCCCATACTATCTTCCTTTAAGCTCCCATGTCATAACTCATTGATCTCGATCTTTGATACCCAAAATACTTCTGTATCTCTACTTCTGTACATAGTCAATTTCTAAGTTAGCAAAACTTAACTTTATAGGAATCGATCTGTAAACCAGATGTGCTCCCATATATGACAACCAAAAAGTGAATCACTTTACAAAAAAATGATCACTTTCCAACAATTTATTGGTATAGTCATAAATGCGCCTGTTAATAGGGGTCCTATGGTTGGAAGTATGTCTTAATTTTATGTTGAGTAGGAAAGAGAGAGAAAAGATAATAAGATTCTTGCAAAACAATTGTAGAAGGAAGAGATGGAAGAAACTAAATTAGAAATGAAATAGGAGATTATATTCTTGAAACAATCTACTACACCTATCTCTGATGGTACTTTTTCTACACCTATGACTTCTATTTCTCAAGGAGCTAATGTTTCGCCACCTATTATTTCATATATTCCTATTACTAGCCCTAATATGCGAGCTCGTACCAGTGGCCAATTTTCTACTAGCTAATTCTAAAGAGGACCAATCAACATTAAAAGGTACATACAACTATATTTTATTGGTATTTATCGTTATCCTAACCCTGTTCTAAATGAGATAAAGATCAAACCGACTAAGTTTTCTTGAAAAAATGTAATTAATTGTGAGGAACACTTCAATTTTTTTATTGATATGTTTTATTATTATGAGGTTTAGTATGAAGATGTAGTAATGAAATTGTTTGTTTAGTCTTTAGTTGAGGATACTAGGGATTGATTTAGAGGCTTGCCTGATGATTGTATAGATACATAGGATGAATTTGAGAAATGATTTAGGGAACAATATGGTGTAAGACTAACAAATGTTTTATGTTGAATGAGTTCAATAATATCAAGAAAAATCAGAATGAAGATGTCATTGAATTCAATATAAGGTTCCAAAAGGTTATGCACATATTGTTCCAAGTCATGAGGCCGAATGAGAAGATATGTATGGAAACTTATTTAAACTCTTATGAAGCAAATGCAACTTACTTTCTTAGAGATAAAGAGCCTAGGATTGTTAGGGAAACATTGAAATTATCTCTAAATATTGAAAGTAATAGAAGGGTATCTGGAAAATTGTGGAGAAGACATGATCCTAAATTTTCTAGATCTATCAAGAAAGATAGTGATAAATCCTCTAATCCAAAGCCCAAGGAGGATGATAAATTTGATAAGGTTATAAATGTGTTAAAGGACCTAAAAAATTTTGGAAAAAAGAATGATAGGGCTTCTAGTAGTGACAAGCCTACTTCTAATAATTTTCATAGATACCCTAGGTTCTAAAATTATCCTTTGATACCCAGTGGAAGAATGGGAAGCCTGTGCAACCAGCACAAAAGGGGAGATGAGATTTATGCCGTCTGATCCTTTACATAAGAACACCATAAATGTGAATGAAGATGCTCCCTAGCAGATGACACGCAATTCACCTTACAGTCCTAATTATTGTGTTGTTGCAAAAATCATGTCCGCTAGTGAAGAACATAAAGATGGGAGTGGTAAAACTTATAATGAGGAAAGATTTCTCATGACATCATCATATTTATGAGATTAAATTCATTCGAGTGAATAATTTGAAGATAAATATCTCATGGAATCAGGGATAAGGAAAGAGGAATATGAGCAACAAAAATCCTCTCAAACTGATAAAGAAATTGATAATAAGCAGCACAATGTTGGACATGGTTCTCCCCCCCTTTTTAATGAGAATACCTTATTATCAAGAAATAGAACAAATTATAGAAGACATGGTTTCCCAAGAAAGGGGTAGTTTCCATTTGAGAAACTGAGTTGTTGGAGGTGAGGATGGTAAGCCTGCTACTATATACATTAAAGAAGAGAAGGGTAAAACAAAGGAATTGTCCAAGAAGGATAAAGATGATGTGAAGATCAAAGAAGTAAAATCAAAGGTTTGGGCTTTAAAAAGTGAGTCCCCCAATCCTATGGATGCAAATTTTGCATCTAAAATTGAAATAAAGGATACTAAAAAGTATGTTACTCCTATTCAAGAAGACATTAAGCCAAAAAGGGAGATTGAATGCAGCCAAAAAACTCAAGTTGAAGATACACCAGGTAAAGAAATTTATATCCATGAGTATGTTCCTATATATATGTTGCATTTAATTTCCCAAATTGTAGTTAAAGTATCTTTTATTGAAATAATGATGATAGAGAAACATAATGAAAAAAATCTAGCATGGTTTAAGGGTGCATCCTCACTTAAAATTAAACAATTAGATGAGGATAAGATAGAAAAGGATGAGGAAAGTAAAAAGGAAAAGAAATAAAAGGACCCTAAGGGATTAGTTTCTCAAATTCCTCAGATGTATTTAGACAAGTTTGTGAATGTTTGTCTGGGAAGTATGGACCCTTTCTTTTTTACTATGATAATTAATCAAAAAATGCTTAAGAATTGTATGCTAGACTGAGAGGCATTAAATATAATAATGTCAGTTAAAATTATGGATTCTATGGGGTTAACAGTTGATACTCCTCATGGTAGATGTCAAGCCATGGATTCAAGAGAACTGTCTGTCATTGGTACTATTAAGGTCCTACCATATAAATTTTCTACATACCCTAGTAAAAGTCTAAACATGAGTTTTCTTGTTGTGGATATTGCTCCGCAGTATGGCATGATTTTTTATAGAAAAAGGAGTGCATATATGGGAGGTAGTTTTGAATGTGATCTTTCTTTTTCTAACTTTAATATTGATGGTGAAAATGTAAAGATCAATCGTGATTCAATGATCCCACACATGATTGAGATTGGTAAAGATGAGGATATAAGTTTTTTCATTGACACTCATATGGACACATTAGAGTTGAAGATTTTATAATAAATGAGAATAATATTGATATAACATTATCTGAGAATAAGGATAATTTATCTAATGAAAATAACCTTTTGGATTATATACTTTGATGGTGCTAGTTCAAGGGAAGGTTTCCTGCCAATTTCTCCTAGTGGTAAGACTTTCAAGTTTTCATTTACTCGGTTATTTTCTTGTACAAATAATGTTGGAGGGAATGAATCCTTATTTATTATGATGATATTAGTTTTTAAACATCGAATTAAGAATTTTATTTGGAGATTCAGATTTGGTCATATCTTAAGTGATATGCAAATATGCTTTCAAGAATAAGAGATTAAAACAATATATGAATGTTGTTTGGGGTGATATTTACAGTTTTGATGCTTTTGGGATTGACTGGATGGATAGAAGCCACAATGAAATGGCATATCTCCTAGCTCACATTTCTCTCAAGAATATGATATTACATTTGTAGGAATTTTGAAGATTCAAGTATAAACTATGCGCTCAGTCCTTGACAACATTGAGAGCTAGAAAATATTTGATAATAACATTGACATTTTCATATTTGTGAATTGTGAGGGTGAGTATTGTAATCACAAAATTGATTTTAGTGGATATGTGGAAAGTATGGATGGAAAAGATACTATTTTTGGGAAAGATATATTGGAATTGAAAACAAATAAGGTTCCCAAAGGCTTGGTAGTCCTATAAAGGGATTTTTATAACAAAGAAAAAATAATGAACATAAAGATCATATTTAATCTTGAGGACTTGGAGTAAATAAACATTGGGACAAGACAAGATCCAAAAAATGTATACATTGGTAATAAGTTATCTCCAAAGGTAAGGAAATCACTAATAGATCTTTTGATAAAACATATGAATGTGTTTTTTTTTTCATACGATGACTTAAAATCTTATAGATAATATTTATTCCAGCATGTGGTTGCCTTAAATGATGATGCTAAGTCATTTGGGAAAAAGAAAAGGCCCATTAATCCCACTTTTTTTCCCCTAATGCAAGAAGAACTAATGAGAATGAGGGATGTTGGTATCATCAATCCCATCAGAAATTCTTCATGTGTTTCCAACCTTCTGCCTATGAGAAAGGAAAATGGATACATATGAATTTGGGTAGATTTTAGAAATCTAAATATGGATTCATTAAAATACAATTACAGTTTGTCTAAAATTGAATCAATGGTGTAGAAGGTTACTGGGTGTGAGCTCATGTATATGATGGATGATTTCTCTAGATATAACCAGATAATTGTTGAAGAATCAGAGAAATAAAAGACTGCGATCACAACAATTGTTGGAAGTACAAAAATGGGAAAGCAAGATACTGAGAGGGGGAGGGGGGATGAATCAGATCTTAAAAACTTAACCACTTAAAGAAAATTGATCCACATTCATACATATATGAAATTAACCTAACATCAGATAACATCCATAACATCAAATATGTAACTCATAACACATAATTTTGGTAACCCAGAAACCCAAATAGGTAAAACTGGGGTGGGGATGATACCCACAAGATCTTCACTACTGCAACAATAAAGTGTGCCTGTTAGGGCTACAAAAGTTTGATTACAATATGTAATCTACCTAGTTAAAGGTCTATTCTGTTAAGAACTAAAGATCGTTACAATCTACCTTGTTAAAGGATCAACTTATAGTAAAGTAAGCACTTGGCTAAGAGATTTGAAATGGCCTGCTAAAACCACTCTGTCAAGAGATTCAACCTGATACACCTATTAGAATGTTCCAAGTAGCGATCGTTCATTGTGCACTCAGATGCTGATGATGGATCTTCTCTTTTCAATAACCTCTGTGATCTCTCAATCTGATATGTCTTTACTCTAATTATCACTGCTCTGTCATTCTTCTTGATCTAGGCTTCTCCTCAAAATGACTTACTGTTCATCTTTCATGAACAACAACCCTTCTTTGTACATCTCTTGGTCTTACACACTCTTACTTTTAGGGTTAGAAGCCATCTTAATATACCTTTTTAGATCTGGTAGCGAGATCTAGATCAACGATCAAGATCTATTGTTTATACCTCCAATGCATTCTGATTTCCTAATTAGCTTCATGCCATGTATGGTATAAAACATTTAAATGTGAATTAACTTAGTAGACAAATATTAAATGCGTAGAAATGTCAGCTTAGATCTCATACAAGTCATCCTTAATCGTTTACATCATAGTTTGAATTAATCCTGACATGTATACAAAAATTGTTCTGCTTGGCACAACACATCTCTGACACTTGACACTTAATATTCTACTTAGCTTGGCATGATGTAATTCCGCAATCTGAAACTTGCTCAACAATGTTTAGCTCAGCCATAGTGATAGCCAACTAAAACTTCCTAAGTAAATGACTAAGTTTGGGTCACTAATCATTAACAGAACTTAGGGATTAATAATCTTCCCCTTTGATATTAGTGGAAAAAACACACTTATCATTACAATTCATTTTATCCAAAATATTTCTTAAGTACATACTATACTCCCCCTAGGAATGTACATCATACTATATACAAAAATTTATATAGTATACATGGCTTCAAAAAAAATATTTACACATGGATACCTATACTAATCTCCTTTATGTTGTATCCTTGTCAGTCCTCTCAGTTTCTGCCTTATTTTTGTCATTGATAGCTAGTGGGGTCAAGTTATACTTTTCCAAAAACTGTTTATGAAGTTGTAAGGTAGACTCAAATGCAGAGTCCCAACTATCCTTGACAAACTTAATAACCTCCATTTTCACTTCTAGCTCGGTAGCTAGACTTACTAAGATTTCTATAGTTGAGAGATGAGAGTCTCTCTAAATCAATTCATTTGCAGATAATATTTCTTTCTGCATGAGCTCCAGATGAGGTATAAGACTTGTCTGAATAGTAATAAACTTGGTCCTAATCTGACCATCTTCAGCCATGACCTCAGCTATCCTCCTTTGTGCATAAGTCAACCTGTTAAAATGTAAGGAGCTAGTACTAGCATCCATACTCAGTGAACTGCTAGTTGACTTTAGGTCTAGATGTAATTTCTCTAGAGCATGTTGATTATCCTTTGTGAATAATTCAACATCAAATAACCTCTTATACAATGAATAGAAATTTGTTGCAACTCCTTCTAAATTTTCTATCAAAGAAGAAAGTTTGACCTGTTTAACTGCAATCTCTCCTTAGATTTTTGCAAGTACCTTGTTCTCAAATTTCCTCTCAGACGATTGCAACAGTTTCTCATTGGCTTCAATATTATCATCATTTACCTTTTTCATAATGTGAACTAACTGTTCAAGAATAGGGGCTTGAGGATTCTCATCCTCCATGTCAAAAGCTTTTACAAATATGTCTTTTATGTCATGTAGCACTTTCTTTTTCTTTTACTCCCTTTTTAGTTCCTCCTGTCTTTTCTTCCTCTTAAGTAACTCCCGAAGAGTCTCAATCTGTTCATAAGACAAAACATTGGGATCCCATGGTGGAATGACAATAAATTCATCTAATGTGACATCTAGAATCAAATACTTCTTCCTCATAACTTTTCTTCTCTTGAATTCAGGTGAACTACTGCTCGGCTTAGTTTCTACAATACCTTTTCCATAATCAGTAGTTGACACCATTACATCCTTAAGTTCAGTCAAAATTGACTACTGATCAGGCATGCTTCCTGTCTTAGTTCCAGTGGGAGTTGATGATGCAAAGTGTGGTAGATTAACCAACACTTGTATTGCCTCTTATTCTTTAGGCTCAATTTTAGTTTCTATTATCTCCTCACTACTATCTAGTACTGAATTTACAACCTCTAAAATAGGTGAATGTTGTACAAAGAAAAGCCCCATTAATCCCACTCTTTTTTTGATAATGAAAGAATCACTGATGAGAATGAGGGATGTTGGTATTATCAATCCCATTAGACATTCTTCATGTGTTTTCAACCTTTTGCCTATGAGAAAGGAAAATGGATACATATGAATTTAGGTAGATTTTAGAAATCTAAATATGGATTCATTAAAATATAATTATAGTTTACCTAAAATTGAATCAATGGTGTAGAAGGTTACTAGGTGTGAGCTCATGTATATGATGGATGATTTCTCTAGATATAAGTAGATAATTGTTGAAGAATCAGAGAAATACAAGACTACAATCACAACAACATGGAGAACCTAAGTTTATGCTAGGATGCCATTTGGCATAACAAATATAGGACCTACATTCTAAACAGCCATGGATGTTTCTTTTGAAGATTTTATTGATAAATTCTTGGCAGTATAGTAGGATGATTTGAAAAATTATTTAAAGGAGGAAAGCCAACATTATGGGCATTTAGAAAAAAATATTTGTGAGAGCACTAGACTATAGCATTGCTTTTAATCCAAGAAAATGTGTATTTGGGGTGATTGAAGTAACATTTCTTGGTCACATTGTTTCAAATGAAGGAGTCACAATTGATCCAAAAAGGCAGGCTACGATAGATAAAGTGCCACAACCCAAAAATATGAAGGGAATATAGTCGTTCTTTGGCCAAGTAATTTTTTTAATGAGATTTGTTACTAATTTTTCTTAAATTAGTAAATCCATTTCAAAGATGATGAAAATATATCCTATTTTGAGAACTGTAGATTATAACAAGCCTATGAAAATATTATCATTTGCATCTTTCCACACTTTTTTTGCACTGCACTTGCAGAAGAATTTGGAGGGGTTTGAACACCCCATAGATTTCTTTATTAAATCCCTGCAAGGTGTAGAATTAAAGTATGAGACTAATGAAAATCAATCATATGCATTGGTAAATATTGTCAAATATTTTAGGTGTTATTTAATTGGAGAAACTTTTGTTGCTTATGTACCAAGTGCAGCTGTTAAGGACATCTTCACTCAAAAAGAGGTTTCTAGGAGGAGATGTAGGTGGATTAATGGGATCCAGGAATTTGACATAGATGTTCAGGTTACTAGGTTGGTAAGAGGCAAGGGGTTATAAAACCTAATGACTCAAGAAAATCTTGATGCTAAGCATGTTAATGTCTTAGAAAAAGACCAAAGGCCATTCATATGTGATCTTGACCAGTGTTAATGGTACAAAGATATTATTGTATACCTACAAAGTGAAATTTACCCTCTGACATGGATGATAACAAGAAAAGAACTATGAAACTAGATGTCATCAAATATGCCATAATTGGTGAAGACCCATGGTGGAAAAGAAATGAATGCCTGTTGCTTAAATGTGTCAATCAGAAACAAGCAAGGAATATTTTAGAAGAACTACACATTGGAGTGTGTGGTGGTCATTACATGACTAAAATAACTACTCATAAGGTACAAACATCGGGTTTCTGGTTGCCAACTATTTTCAAATATTCACATCAAATGGTAATAAATTGTGATGCATGCCAAAGTTTTTTAAGTAAGCTAAATTTTTTTGGTAACTTACCTCTTAGGCTTGTCAATCTTCAAGCACCATTTCAGAAATGGGGGTTATATTTTATGGACAGATTACATGAAAGTCAAGTGGTGGTGACTCATGCATTTTGGTGGCTATTTATTGTTAGAAATAATGGGAAGTAGGTACCAAGAGGGGAGGGGTGAATCAGTACCTCTAAAACTTTTAGTTAATTAGCCTTTAACCTTAGGTAATCAAATCTTTTCTTTACTGATCATATCTATTGTTCTTTCTTTATGCATGTGATATTAGTTCATAATATTAATTGTATGTAGACATTCATAGAAACATTAATGAAAGAAATAACACATAAAAAAAGATATGGTAATGCAGAGAACCCATGTTAGAAGGTAAAAACTGCGGTGGGGATGGCACTCACACAAACTTTACTATCTGCAGATTGGAAGGGGCCAGTTAAGTCTTACAATTTGATCACTTTTGATGATCTACCTTGTTAGGAGTATTATGTGCAAACAGGTTAAGGTCTACTCTATTAGGAGCCTTAGCAACACTATTTAGTGTGCACTTAGTTAAGAGATTTATAGTAGGATTATTTAATCCACCTTTCTTGAAAGGATTTCTTCTGTTTACTACACTTGTTAGAATGTAGAAAAAAATAGTCATTGACCTGAGTGTATGAAATATACAATTGCTGATTATAGATCCATTGAAGATTACATGTACAATGTATCACCTAATGTGATTTATTAATACCTTTGTTTCTCGGTAGCCTTGATTCTTGGTTCTTGATAACCAAATTCATCTTTTGTTGTTGTGCTTCTTGAAATTCTTAGTATGATCCATAGATGTGCTCGTTGGCTACAATAATCCTCTCATACATCTTGAATGAATGATTACACATCTATCTATACAATAGATTTAACCTTTTAAGTTTCACATATTACAAACTTAAGTCTATGATCAAAGGTTTACAACTTGACCTTGATCTCCTAGTTTGCATGTTTTTAATCAGTTAAACTGATTAAAATAATTACAATTATATTTCTTGTCCCTCAAAAAATGGTTTTAAATCAAATCAAAACTCTAAATATAAAACATAAGTGCTTTATCCTACATGGAAGTCAGATCCAATTTTCCCAGTATATAACTGACTTTCGGTGACTGATACTTAGTTTGATATGAAATTATGATAGTTGGGTTACCTTTTTCTATCAGGTTCCTCTCTTGTCTTGTCTTTCAGTTTCCTCTATAATATGCTCTGTGCTGTCAGTTTCCTCTTTCAGTTTACTCCTGTCTCATTCCACTGTTTAACTTTTCTGGTTTACACTTGTATGTTCTATCTTCAGTTTATACTGTAGACTATTCTGTTAGGTTGTGCTAAAACCTATCTTTCGGTGTAGTCATTACCGATGGTTTTCCTTTACATACTAATGGAAAAATATAGGTCATCAATCTCCCCCTTTGACATTAGTATAAAAAATTGATATGTGCAAAATACTAAAAATGTTTATACTATGTACACCATGTATATTACTTAGTCATTTCATGACCCCCCCTATGCATATGCTAGTATAGTATAGTATATGTGTATGTACACTTGTCTTTATACTATTTCTTCATTTTCACCTTGTCTTTTCCCTTTGTGCTATATGTATTGTACATATCATTCTCCCTATTGTACATATCATTTTTCATTTTCCCCCTTTTTTGATAGTAAGGGAAGAGGTGTATACCTACAATTTATCAAAACTATGAGAGTGAGAGGTCTTCATTTCCTCCATCATCTTCTCCCATTTCTCCTTCAGATTCTCAAGATCTATATGGTCAATTATAATCCTCGCATGCATGTCGTAGATGTTGTTTGCTACAGATATCTTGGGGGTGACAATTAGTTGTCTTGTCAAACTTATGTGTTGTTGGAAAAGTCTACGGTTTGGTAAAATTTGAGCCTGTAGCTTGGTAACCTCTTCTCTGAATTGTGATTCTTCTTCCCAAAGTTCTTTCCTTAACCTTTTTATCTCTATTATCTTCTCACAATACAATTAATTGAATTTTCATCTTGGGTTAGACGTTGCACACTAGTATTTAGATCTGAATCTAACTTTTCTATCTTTTCACTATTTTCCTTAGTGAATTTATCCAAAGTGTAAAATTTTTGTATTAAGGAAATAGATTTAGTAATGCTTGGTTCTAATTCATTGGCTAGTTTTGAAAGCATTACCTTTTTCTCTCCCACTTCTTGGCTGATCTTTTCTGTCAGTTTGTATTGGAACTTCTATTCTGCTTGTTCCTAAACCGCCTTTTTTGCATTCACATTCTGTGTTATTATGGTGTCATTAAGAATGAAAATTTGATCCAGAATAGGGGCATTGTGATCAACATCAATGTCAGGAACTATTTGGTTTAAGATATCCCTTGTGGTTTCCTGTACTAAGGAGTCTCAGTGCTCCTTTTTAAGCTTTTCTTGCAAAGCTTTCCTTTAAAAAATTTCCATATACTTGGAGTGATTCAAAAACTAAAGTAGTTGGATCACACTTTGTTATTTCTATCATCTCATCAAGTGTGACCTCGAACTTATTCTTCTTTTTTTTCTTCTTTTTCTTTTGAGATGCACCTGTATGTAGAACCATATCCAGCTTCTCTACTTGGTATGATGTGCTAGATGAGTATATCAGCGGAATAGTGCCTTTTTGTTGCTATGCTTCAGTCTCTTCCTTCTGGTTGTGATTTGATGTCTCCACATCAACCTTTACATTAAATATAGCATCTCCTTTGGTGTCCTTAGGAGTGACATCTTCGGTTTTGGCTTGTTCACCGGTATCCTTCTGCACTTCATCTATATTTTAAATTTTTTCATCTTTTATGTTTGATCTCCATATTTTTGTTTGAGATCTTCACCTGTTAAATTTCTATCCCCACTGATGACATTCTGGTCATCGATTGTGTCTTTCTTTTCTCCTTCCCATGCATCCTTAGGTATGCTTGCATCGTGCTTGGGGGTCTTCTCCTTCTGTGAGATTATATTGATTGCATAATTCAATAATGACATCTGGCCTAGTATGTTTACTTGTGCAACATCAAAAGATGTATCTTGATCCTTGGCCTAATAAGATGTAACAATAATATCTTCATCTCCCTTTAGCTTATCTGCAGAGTCATTGGTAATATAAATGATAATATTATCTAGCCAACTTTCATCACCACTATCCATATCCTTGTTGTCTTCTTTTTCCAATTCTACCATTGTGACATCTTCTACGTCATTTATAAGGATATTCTCTATGATAGGTTTAGCCGAAGATTCATCATTATCTGGCTCATTTTTGAGAGGTAATTTTCTCCCAGGGCTTACTTCCTCAATAGGTTAATTGAGTATTTTACTTCAAATTTTGTTACTTTCCTTCTTTAGCTCTATAAGCATGCCCTCTAGAACCTTGTAAGCTCTCAAATTGGGTGACAACTCATGTATAGTATTCTCCATCATCTCCTTGATTTATTCCATTTTGGATTTGGGAGGCATAAGAGAAATGAGGACTCTTTCCCTTATCTCCTTCTCATTCTTTAATGCATAAGTCCATCTAGAAGATAATCTTTCATGTAGCTCTTATGGTATTTTATCATCAATTTGTACTCGAACATATTTGAATACACACATCATTGTGATAATATCTACTTCTATTTTATTTTGATCCCAGGGATCCAATGTTAGTCATTTCTTAATCTTGTGATCATTTGTTGTACCCAATTTGATAATAGAAGTACATACCTCATCAAGAGTTTAAGGAATCTTACTCTTTTTTGTTTGGACAGATTCATCCTGCTGAGTATCCTTGATATCTTCTTTGGTTAGGATTAATTTCCTTCTCCTCTTTGGTGCTTTGGTTTGTTTGGTTTGAGGTTTTCTTTTGTAGGTACTTACTTGACCTTTCTTAATAGATGGTGAGTTTTCCATTACAGTTTGGCTCCTTGTCCTCTAAGAAGCTATTTTACTTTCCTTCTTTGATGGTGGGGTGCATCAGACTCTATTGACTCTGAGTCACTCACCTTGTCTTCTTTACGAATGGGTGACTGGCCCTCAGTTTCCTCTATCTTTTCAATTTCTTCCTCATTCACCGATACCTTCTTTTCCAAGGTCTTTACCATTTTTTTTTTCTTCCTATCAATATTCTTCACAACTAAGATTGATTTCATTCTTTCCTTGGCTTCTTCAAAGGTTCCAAACCTTGGTTTTTATTTATCCAATGGTACTTTCAACAATGCTTCAATAATTATTTTTTCTTGATCTATGTTGATTTCATAGTCAAGTGGAGGTAACCAAGTTGTTCTTGGTACAACTAATTTGATTAAGGTGGTATCGGTGTCCACCAAGAAACAAATGTCAATCTTTTATTTCTCTACTAGTTGGTCTGGTATCCTAATTCTCTTTTTGCATTCTCTCTTTGAATCCAAAGAAATACTCATCCATTACTGATTCAAAATTGTCTCCAAGTGACATGATGAATTCATTTATTTCGACTGTCACTAGTCAGGTAGTATCCCATTTCACATTACTGATAGATGGGAAGGTTTCTTGGAAGTATAAAAATATACATATTAATAGAGATCCATATTTACCTGAGTTGGTCTTTGTAGACCTGATTGTCCTCATGTTCTCATCTAATTGTCTGAGTAGCAGTTCTGATAGGTCCAACTTAAATACCTTCTTGAAGATTTTATGTGTTGTATCCACTGCTCTAGATGTAATATTATTCATCTTGGTGGCCTAAAAGAACTTGTATCCTAAGACACTTGCTCAAAATTTCATTTCATCATCGGTGATGGTGGATCCTTTCATCCTCTTCCATCCCATAGAGCTCCTATGTTCTTCTCAATGTTAACTCAAGGAGGGTGTTTAAGTGCCTTTGGTTTCTCAATTATAGGATAATTGGGCACAACGTGTATAACATCCCTAGTTATCAGTTTAGGCTCATCTATCCACATGTTTTGGTCATGCAGTCAGCTTAGTACTAACAAAATCCATTTGGTTTTGAACTCCTTTGGGAACCATAGGGAATTTGTCAGCGCTTTTACCTCAATATGCTTGTGCTCATCTTTTAGGGTTCCACAATCATTGGAAAGCTTCTTGTAATCCTTCTCTACTTCAAGATCTCCAATTTCTATGATCTTGCAGTGAATGTAGGATCTAACATTCCCGTTAAAAAAAACCCTAGGTGGAATTCCAAAAATGCTCTAGAGTCATCGAGTTGCAAGGCAACCTCTAGAAAAATTTTATACTTAGATTCCTCACATGTACTATTCTTTATCAGATTAACCTTACTCTCCTTAGCATTCTTTATTTTTAGAGGTTCTTTATTTAGTTGCCATCGTTTATGAAATTAGGGGATTTTTTTTAAAATGAAAGTAGAGTTCTCGATTATCTTTGTAACCACCTAGATTTGGTCTGCTCTGCTCCAACTATAGACCCTATTTTCCCTAAGTGTGATCATACCCCCAATTATGTTCAAATGACCCTATTACCACTTCGCATAATTCTGTTGAAATTAATTTAATTTCCTAAAGTGATCAAATCACTAAATTAATTACTTTTAGAAAAAATCAAAATCAATCAAATACATGGCTAAAATGATTAATTTGCTAGGAATTAAATAAAATCCTAAAGTCAATTGCTCACTTGAAAAAGGAACCCATTCCCCTAGCCTAATTAATTTAAATAAATTGGCTATAGTCCTATTGATTGTTAAAAAATTATTAAAATCTTAAATAATTAATATTCCTATTTTTGAATGAATTAAATAAGTTTTATTCATTTCATTAATATTCCTCTAAACCCCAACCTAACCCACTTCAACTACTTTGACCATGGGTTTGAACCTATCCCAACCCATTCACCCTTGCTAAATCTAATTCTAATCCTAATTCTATCCTAACCCACTTCCTAATGTTGTCACATTCCATTAAGGAGCGATTAAAGACTCAACCCACTTAAGAAAGTCAAAGAATCTCAAGATTCCTTTCCTCAAGTCCACCTTTTCAAGCTTGACTTGTACCCCTACCCATGCCTCTTAATTTCTCACATTTAATGTAGTATTTAATGCATTTTCCTCCACCATGCTTCATTCATACTGAAGGCATTAATACCTCTTACATCTCATTAATGAGTTTTTCAACTCCATTAATCCACCTTGTCTCCCCTCTCTCTCCTCATTCTTCTATTAATAGAAGTTGTTTTTGAGCACAAATAAACCCATAATTTTAGAGAAAAATGCATTGTTATGCTGTTAGAATAAACATAGATTCATATAATATTTTAGATTTCATGTTTATACATTGTTATTTTCATGCTTTTTAGAGCTAGAATGCATGTTTAGGAGATATCTTTATTTGTTTTAACTCAAATCTTTCATGCTAAGTCATATATGTCACTGTTAGTAGCATAATCTGAGGACTATTATGTTTCTTATCATACTCTTCTTAGTTAGAAAGAAATAGGTCAATTTTACTGCTTTATATGCTCATCTAACCATGTTTTCCACTAATGCAATGATCTATTAAAGTGTCGTGTTGTAGATAAAAAGTGCACATTTTAACACACACATTTTTGGCGCCCACTGTGGGGCTCGATTATGGACCTGGCCTCATTTTAACTTTGTTTTTCACTAATCTATCCTCCCAATTTTCAGGTCCAAAGTCATTTCTAGTCATTCTGGCTTGCATCCAGGATATGCCCTCACACCGCAGAAAATGAGGCTTGCATCTGGGATTTCTAGGATCATTTTCAATTTAGGATTGCATGTAGGGAACATTCACTTTCATCTGGTAACAAGGGCTCACATCCGGTATATGGTATCGCATCCTATGTTTTTTATGATCGCATCTGGTTAAAAATCTTGCGTACTTCATTGCCTAATCTCTAACAGTTTGATCACTTTGGTTTTTGTCTTTTAAAGAAGCCTAAGTAGTGTTTGCAAGTTGCTATCAAAGGTTTTTCTTGGAGTTGAACAAAGAATACTAACATGATGTTTTTTAGGTTTCCCAACCCCCTTCTTGACCTCTATTTACATGTTTTTCACACTAAGAACATTTTCTAATCTTCTACTAAACTGACTAGAGGACTATGCTCTTTTCCTTTTAAGGAAAATCAGAAACTCACACATCAGTTTATGAGTTGAAAGGAATTTGGAGATAACTGAACCAAACAAACAAAAGTAAATTTCTTTTGGATCAATAAATGATCAACTGAAAGCACTAAATTTGTGGGCTAAATGAACAATCTCATTGTCTCATTTTGGGGATCAGAAATTGAACAAGCTACTTATCTCAAATTTTGGATAATTGAACAACACAACGTTACTTTCAAGCATTCTATTTTCTATAAAATAGAGCCATCTTAAATTGAGCACAACATTTCTTTAGGAAACGAACTATTTTCTTGAAACTTTTTTGGGAGAAAATGACATGGATTAGGAGAGTATGCTCATCTTCTTTGAAAGAATAAAAAATCTAGATGTCCTACATTCGCCAATCCTTTGTAAGCTTATTTAACAGTAGAGGGCCTACCGGTTGAGGAAAAAATCTCTCGAGAATGACCCAAGTGAGGACAAGTTTTACGCCAATCCTTCCAACTCACTATAAATAGTTGCTTCCTCGTAGGCTAAAGCCTTGGAAGATGGAATCAGTTTTGTTCCGGGAATTTTGACATCATTCATTAAACATACTTGGGTGTGTGTAGAGAAGACCTTCTTGATTCTTGCTTGTGAGACTACACATATTTAAGTATTCATAGGGCTATACACCTAAATTTTTCCTTGTGCAATTCTATGGAAGACGGTTTTGAACGAATTGCCCAATCATAGAAAACACTTAAACTGAAAGAATTCCTGATCCACCCCCAAAAGGATGATAATCCCTTTTCAAGGAAAAAATTAATTTCCCCAAGACACTCATCATATCGTAGCCTCACTTGCATTTAGAGTCAGCTAATACAACATCATGATTAAAGCCATTGCGTGCTTGGTGATGGTTGTATTCTTATTAACATTTAAGTGTGTACCTAAGTCATTGACCAAGAATTTTAATCCTCCACGTAGAAAATAGGCATAAGATGTGTGCCTATTTCACCCTCCTAACAAAGAAAACCTACTTGACATAACCAAAAGATCACTAAAAAGATAACATTTTCAAATGAGAAACAAATTTTAATTTTGGGTCTACACATGTGTTTTTTGCCCACTGACAAGTCTCAGAAAGTAATTTGCAATCAGATGAACTTCACGCACTTCCAAGATGAATTTTTCAAAACTGACCAAATTTGACATAGACGTAAAAAAATTGCATCCTAGATTTCCTGGCTTGTTTTTTTATCCTGTCTCGCATCTAATATCCTGGATCACATCTGATCAACACATCACCGCATCTAGGGTTCCATATCGCATCTAAGGTCATCATTAGCTCACATCCTGTATTTTCTGGCTCGCATCTAGGACCTTGCATCTAGGATAGTGGGCACTTGTAGAATAGTTTCTCAGGGAAACCCTATTGATTAAGATACCCTTTTGGCTCTTTAGTCTGTCCCTGTTGTGTTTTTTGGTCTCTCTATCACTGTTTCAAAATACTTTTTTGAATGTCTACCTTGCATGTCTGGTCAGTTTTTCATTATCTATCTGAATAAGTGTGGTCTATCTGCTTCTTACAACAACTTGGTTCCCAACTCACTATCAGGGCATTCTAACCCTCTGATGTTGGAATCATTTACTTCCACCAAAATGAAAATGATATTCCCACCTAGACACACTCACTTGAATGATTTGGGATACTGCCTGATACTATTAGGAAAATTTGATGAAGTTGAGGTACAACCACATGGTTAACACAAGATGCAACAAGTACATGTGTAAAGGACTTAAAGTACCTCCTAAATCACCACACTTTCAAGGAGAAACATCTCACAATTCCCTACTCAATCTAGACATTCCAGAAATGGACAGGTCCACTCATGGATGGAGTGAGGCTTTTGACGAATATGACAATAGAAAAAACCAAAAGCATGAAGATATCAATGAAGATGAAGAACCCACATTTGAGCATCCTCCATTTAATTGGAAAGTGAGGGGGAAATCCCTGAAGATGAGTACAATAAACTCAAATAGAGAAAGAGGTTCCACAAGATACTAGAAAGGATGATTGACGAGGATAAACAGGAATACTTTCTCCATTTAGCATCCACTGGTGTAAAATTACACAAGGATTATGATGTGGAACAACTAAAGGAAAAGGAGGTACCAACTCCTATCTCTATTCTCACCAAGCAACTTACGTTAATGAAAACAAAACTTGTGACTCTAAAGAAAGAGAAGTCTAAACCCAAAACAAAGTACTCTATGGATTCCATTTCTCCACTTCCTTTTGACATGAGTATCACTATGGTTCCATTCCCTCCAAACGTGGCAAGGTCAAAATATGACAAGTATATGTGAGATACCGATCCACATGACCATGTTCGATAATTTTGTGCTCTTAGCATAGAGTACATGCATGAACCTACTTAACTCATGCGAGTTTATACACGAAGTATAGGAGGAAATGCCATGGAATGGTTCTCAAAACTTACACCCAAGGTCAAAACTTTTGAGGAGTTAATACAATAGGTTATCCAACATTACTCCTATAATATCTGGCATGATGTAAATATGATGGATCTATGCAACACTAAATAGAAGACTGGAAAATCCTTTACCCACTTTCTACAAAGGTGGAGGAAAATGTTTGCACGGCATTCAAGAGCCATTCCCGAATCTGAGAAGATGGAAATATTTGTCAATAACTTGATACTAGAATTGAACTACACATTGTAAATCAAAGACTCCCCTAGCTTCGATGGGATGATCAAGAATGCCATTTGTATCGAAGAATTTATTGTCAAAAAGGGGGAAATCACTCTTCAAAGTGAAAATAAAACTAGAAATTCCAACTCCAAGCCTAAATGGTGGAAGCAAAAGAAAAATGTTGTCAATGATGGTGTAGTAGACGCATCCAATGTTGGCCCTAAACCTGAGGTGTTTAATCTAACTAACAACATGCAATCAAGCAAAGATTCCAAGGGAACACTCCCCATACCTAAAAGAAACAATGATAATAGCCAGGGTCGAAAATGGACTTAAAAACCTCAAAGAACATTTAGTCCTTTGGGAGAGCCTCTTGAGACAATTTTAAAAACACTGTTAGACAACAAATTTCTCACGATCCTAGATTCCAAACCATGGGAACCAGTGGTCAAACCAAGGTGGTGGGATAACTCTTACTGTGTCTTTCATAAGAACAAGGGACACAAGTATAAATATTGCCTTAAATTTAAACATGTTATTCAAGACCTCATTGAAGGAGGAAAGATCAAAGTTGAAGGAAACACTACCAATGAAGATCATACCACATTCAACAAATCATTCCCTAATTATGATAAAGGGGAAGCATATAAAGGAAAAGGTAATGAATTCAACTACACTTACTCCAATAATGACAACGTGATCAATATGCTAGACATTAAAACTGAATCAATTAATGTGGTCACAATCAAAGGTGTTTCTTTCCAATTGAATGCAGTGACTCGGAGCCAAGCACAGGTCATGATCAAAGGACCCAATTCTTCCACAAAACCAACATCAATGTCCAAGGTTCCTATTATTACTATCCCTAAACCAACAACAGAATATGTGGTTACTATTCCTGCAGCAAAGTATGACTTGGTAAACCAATTGCAATGAACCTCTGCCAAAAATTCCATTTTGAGCTTCTTAAAATCTCCATAGTAAGTAGGGAAATCCTGGAACAAGCCCTACATACCGCAAATGTACCAAAATATCTTGATATAGACAAATTCCAAGTGATGGTCAACCACATCTCAACACCACATTATCTCTCCATTCCTGAAGAGGATGATAAATCATTGACACATCCACATAATCAACCCCTCCATATTGAAGTCCTTATACATAAATCTTATGTTAGATCCATATTGATAGATGGAGGTGCAAGATTGAATATTTGTACACTTAATCTAATCAAGAAACTGGGTTTCTCAGAAAATACCATTAACTCTAGAAGCAAAATAACTATCAAAGCTTATGATGAGGAAGAAAGATCCTCTAAAGGTCTTATTGTTCTACCCATTAGAGTTTGGATGATTGAAAGGAATGTCACATGTCAAGTTATAGATCTACCCTTGGCCTAAAACATCATGTTGGGGAGACCTTGGATCCATGAAATACAATCTATACCATCCACTTACCACCAATGTATCAAGTTCACACATAATGGGGTGGAAGTAACAATTCTCGCGGATGCTAATTACACTTGTAACAATATCAAGGAAGGTAGTATGATTCCAAATAACAAAAAATATATGGATGAGATTGCTCTTGAGACTACTAAGGACATGGTGATGAAATTTTTTGGCAAAACCTTAAAACTTGAAGAAATAGGTATGGGAGAATACAAGCTAGACATGACTCTGTCACTGACAAAAATTCTAGTATCAACAAGGTCCAATGGGAAACCTTCCTCGACATTCACACCTACTGCATCCAAGGAACCATAAATCCACAAGCAACTAGTAGTAAAGGTATCTAAAAATTCTTTAGATAACACAGAAGAACAAACAGTCTTGGATTCACTTTACAAAGGAGAACCAAAGGAAGCTGAGGTTAAACATGTAGAAATATCCCCATAATAGTATGGTAAAGGATACAATCTCCTCAAGAAAATAGGATACAAAGGAAAAGGACCTCTAAGCGACACTGAAAGAGGACTTATTGAACCTGTACACATGGAATTCAGGAATACTAGAGACAAAATAAGACTATGTTTTAATAATGAATCTAACAAACCTACTTCAAAAGATAGTCTGATCTCTAACAAAGGGAGTGATGAAATAGATGAGATAGTACTAGAACCATGGCCTTATGAAAGATTATTATATATTGGCATAGAGAATCCTAAATATCAAGGGGAGTGGTATGTACCAAGCTTTGAAACACTACAAGATATTCACATACCATTGTTACCACAGGCTCCTATTCAGGAGGTAGGAGACATAACAATAGCTGATCTAGAGGTACCATTGATAGAAACAACTACAAAGAGCATAGCCTGATAATAGGATTCACATCCCAACTGGGGGTAGTTAGTCACAATCACACATGTCCTTGATTTACCTCATTTTGATCCACAAGTAGCTAACCGAGTGCATCAAATAACTATTGTAGAATTTTTGAACCGATCTAACGATGAAGTAATAGACTCTCATGATTATGAATGGGATGAGCTCTCTGTCCCCATAGAAGACATTGAAATTGATACAATTCACATGTTTGCAATTCCCTCAGCACCTCATGAACATTCTGACACTACTCCCAACAATGCTGATAATCTTGAAGCAGAGGATGAATTCCTTGCCACAATTATTGATGGAGAGACTGGTGTTCTCATAAGTCTAGAAGAACTTCACAGGTGACAAGCAAGAAGCCTCCTTTTACAAAGAGATGATGATGAAAATTCTACTGATGAGTCACTAGATTTTGGCCCACATATAACTAATAATGACCCTTTTTATGACGATCTAGCTCTCATTAATCTAAACATTGAATAAATTAACCTAACAAGACATGTCATGTCAATTAATAGTCTTGATGCTAACACGATGTTGTCCTTCCTAGAGTCTAATTCCTTTTCTTTGATAAACCCAGACCTAATTGATTGGACTAGTATCAATTCTACTCCTATCCTCAACTTTCCCAATGACTACACCTTGGCCTATTATCTAAATTCTTGTAAACCCTATCCTTCTTCCACCAATGCAAGGAGCATGAACATGTCATAGGAGGATATCAAGTTTCTCAGTCAAAAATTGAAAAATAAAAAGAAGAAAATAACTGATGGTGAAAATCACGTTGTGGTAGTGTCAGATTCTAAAATAGTAAAAACAAAAGACATATATGATGGTGAAAACCTCTCAAAGGTGCCAAAGGATGAGATTCTTGATATTCTCCATGAGCAATTTCAAGAGAGGTCTTCAGTTCTAATAGAACCAATGCAACTGGTTAACTTGGGCACAACTAAAGATCCTCAAATAGTTCACCTAGCATAATCTTTGTCAAAAGAGGAGAAGACACAGTTCACCAAATTCCTAAAAGAGAAAAAGATCAACTTTGCATGGTCTTATACAAATATTCCTGAACTGGATCCTGAAATAATAATTCACCACTTGTCTATAGCTCCCAGGGTCAAGCGTGTAAAAAAAAAACTTATAAAATTGCATCCTCATGTTGCATTACTAGTAAAAGAGAAGCTAGAGAAATTTATTAAGGTTGCATTCATCAGAGTCATTGCCTACATAGGATGGATCTCCAATGTGGTCTGAGTTTCTAAAACCAATAAATCTATCAGGATATGTACAAATTTTAGGGACTTAAATAAGGCATGTCCTAAGGATGACTTCCCACTTCCTAATATTGGCATGATCATAGACCTCACAGTAGGCTACCAAATGTATTTGCTAATGGATGGTTTCACAGGTTATAACCATATAAAAATTTCCCCTGAGGATCAAGAGAAAACTGCATTTAGATGTGCATGGGTCACCTTTTGCTGGAACATCATGCCATTTGGGTTAAAGAATGTTGGTGCTACATATCAAAGAGCAATGACTACTGTATTCTACGATATGATGCATAAAAACATGGAGGATTACGTGGATGATGCCTTAGCTAAATCCAAAGAAAGGAGCACTCATATTGATGATTTAAGAAAGATATTGGATCATATGGAGAAATTTCAACTCAGGCTCAATCCAAAGAATGAGCCTTTGGGGTCCAATCAGGAAAGATCTTAGGGTCTTAGCGAAGGGAATTAAAGTAGATCCTGCAAAAGTCAAGGCTATACTCGAGATGAATCCTCCACACAACATTAGTCAAATGAGGACATTACAAGGGAGACTTTAATCAATCAGGAGGTTCATGTCACAACTTACTGACAAAGCACAACCCTTTATAAAATTTCTACATAAAGGGGTCACCTTCAAATGGGATGAACAATGTGAATCCAGCTTCAAAGAATTAAAAGGGTACCTAGCTACTCCTCCTATTCTTATGGCACCTATTCATTGAAATCCATTACTCTTGTATATTTCAGCTACATCTACATCACTAGGGGTTTTGCTAGCACAAGAGGATGAAACAAAGAAAGAAAGAACTATTTACTACATTAGTAGAACACTAGTCTCCTATGAGCTCAATTACAAAATTATTGAGAAAGCATGCTTAGCAGTCATCTTCACCTCACAAAAATTGAGACACTACATACTCTCACATATAGTAAGGCTCCTTGCTAAGATTGATCCTCTGAAGTACCTTTTGAGAAAAACAACATTAATAGGATGTCTCACAAAATGGGTCCTCATTCTAAGTGAATTTGACATTGAGTATGTAGATATGAGGGCTATTGAAGGACAAGTCCTCGCAGATCAACTAGTTGATTCACCACTTCAAGATGATGAGCCTTTAAAGATTGATTTCCCTGATGAGACCATTATGCATCTAACTAAGTACTCATGGAATATGTACTTTTATGGTTCTTTCACACAACAAGGCTCTGAAGCAGGAGTTTTTTTCATAACTCCTCAAGGCTACAAGATACCCAAGTCTTACAAATTGATGTTTCCATGCACGAACAATATTTTTGAATATGAGGCACTGGTAAATGGTCTTAAGCATGTCGTGGAGTGGAAGATTTTAGAGTTACATGTGTATGGTGACTCCCAGCTCATTATCAATCAAGTCAATGGAGATTATCAAACAAAAGATAAAAAGTTGACACCCTACAAGCAACTGGTTGATGAATTTAAAAAGTACTTTGTTTTCATCACATTCCAGCCGATACCAGGAATAGAGAACAAAGTTGTAGATGTCATGGCTACATTGGCGTCCATGTTACAACTGGAGGACTATCAATTCCACTGTGACTTCTTGGTGGAATAATTATCCTATCTAGCCTTTGATACTCCTCAATACCAAGTAATTTGTGCTTTGAACACCCCAAACCAATCTTGATATCCTAATATCATTGCCTACCTAACTGACCAAACCATTTCTAACAATCTATCCAGAAATGAGAAAAGAGCCCTGATTAGGACAACATCGCATTATGTCCTCATAACTAATAACTTATATTGATGAGGTCTCGACGGTATGATTCTTAGATGTTTAGAACTCAAAGATTCAGGTCACGTGTTAAAAGATGTCAACAAAGGTATATGTGGATCACATTCAAACAACTTTTCACTAGCAAAGAACCTACTCAGAGTAGGCTATTACTAGCCTACCATGGAAAATGATGCTATTGAATTTTCCAAAACATCTCATAAATGATAGACACATGGAAATCTTATCCATGCTCCTGCTAGAGAACTTATACCTTTTATTACACATTGTCTATTTCAGCAATGGGCCTTTGACTTAGTTGGACAAATATATCCCAATTCTTCAAATGGACACAAGTTCATCATTCCAACCACTAAGTATTTCATGAAGTGGGTCAAGGCCCTGCCACTAATCAAAGCCACTGGAAAATAGGTGGCTATGTTCATATTGAACTACATTATCTATAGATATGGGATACCCTCTTCAATTGTAACAGACAATGGGGGCCAATTTAAAAGTCAAGACATTAATGACCTTTGTGAATAGTTTCATATTACTCAACACTGCTCCCCAATCTATTATCCTCAAGGTAACGGATAGGCTGAGGCATCTAATAAGAATATTCTCAAAATCCTACACCAAACTGTAAGTAAGTCTGGCAAAGATTGACATCTACAACTGAATCCGACACTATGGGCCTACAAAATGAGCATCAGAACACCAACTGGAGTCATGCCATTTTCTCTAGTCTATGGCACTGAAGAAGTACTACCTATTGAAGTTGAAATCCCATCTTTGCGGATATCTTTACAAGGTCTTGTTACTGATGAGCAATACCACATTTATAGGGTGAATTCATTAGACCTACTTGATGAGTGCAGGAAATAGATGTTATATAATGTGAAGGTGTACCAAGAACGCATGTCGAAGGGGTACAATAAAAAGGTTAAACCATGAAAATTTCAAGTGGGGGATCTCATCCTAAAGGAGAATCCTAATAACCAGCCCAACACAGAACATAAAGGAAAATTTGAACCTAATTGGCTGGGACCTTATGTTATCACTGCTACTTTTGGGACTAGAGCTTATCAGCTTGCTAAACCTAAGGGAGACATTCTTCTAGATCCTATCAATACTCTATATTTGAAGCGGTTCTATGCTTGATGTTCGAATAGCAGAGCCTGTATATTGAAATAGTTCTAAGAAAATATCAAAAACATTCAAAAAATTGATCCTGAAGAAATCCAAAACTAGTGGAAAAAGTCCTGAAGAAAGGTATCCTTGGTGAAAACCTTGCAAACAGGGGCCTTGCTACTACAAAAACATTCAATAAAGCAAAATAGCAAAAAAATTTGAAAAAGAGAAAAAGTACATTGATGAAAACTTGGTAAAATGGGCATCTTGGTAGCAAAAAGGAAAGAAAAGATCTTGCCAAGTGGTGAAAACCTGGCAATCAGGGGTCACTTGTATTCTTCACTCTATCTATCAATGCATTGCTGATACTAAGCCTTTATGATTACACCTATGCTAAAAACATTGACTTTGTTTCCTGAACAACTATCTTGTCCTTGCTTGAGATTTGTCAATAATTTTGTCTTAGGATCAGATCATTTTTTGCACAAAGGGTATCTTTGCCAGTATGATAGGTCACGTCTGCTAGGTCGTCATAGCATGTTTTGTCTCATGGCACAATGATACTCGATGCTTGCACCAAACTATCCCTTTCATGACACAAGGATGGCACAAACATGAAAGATGTTCCTACAATCTACATTGGATTGCAAAACAAGAAGAACGTTATACACAGACATGGAACACATATTGCTTGAATTACAACCTTTTTGATTGTTGAATCTCTACTACGCTTGAAAAATGAATTAATGATATTGATTAATACTACCTAAACACATTTTTATCTTGGTTTGATTATGACCCTTTCTATAAACCCATGATATTTTCACTAGCTGGGGCATCTAATTAGTTATGAATTTTATTTGATTGATTTACAATTGATAATTTTTATGTCTCCCGAGTTATTCCAGGACATCTCCGCAAAGACAAAGAGTAGGAAGGAGAGGGGGCATAACGTTTTCTTTGTTTTCTATGTATGTTGATTTTTCTAAATGATCCTATAAATTTCACCCAACTTAGATGTTTATGATAAGAGATACCACCATGAGTGGATAGCCGCATATATGTCAATCTTTGTTATGTGTAAACTGAGGTGAGGTTGGAACAATTTCCTTGTTTGTTTTCTAACTCAGATTCTTGCTAAGGTATGTGAAGCATAATGTATCCAAGGATATGAGTTTTCAAGGTCATTGCGGGTCCAATATCTTGTCTTACATAGGATCTGGTATATTAAAAGGATAGTGACTATTTTTTTTTATCCTGGCTTCTATGCGTTGATGCCTTAGTCTATTTTCTGACATTTCAATAAAACATGGTATTCATACTTTCATAATATCAGTGGGTATTAGCGATGGTTTTAATATCAAGTGGTATACATTCTGAACAATGCCCAATGATGATAGAAATGCTACAATATCTCTAATTTAGTGACAAGTCCTAAGAGTCTGCATATAGCTGCATTTAGAGATTGTATGATGCATTTTGTGAAAGAAGTAAATGCATAAGGAATTTGGGCTCAAAAATGATTTCTATTTTCTTCTTCTAACTCCAAGTTAATTACATCCATTTACTACTACTGATATTTATATCACTGCACATCCATAGCATACATTTTGCGGGTATGTGTTGGATCATGGTATGCCAAAAAAGTGGCGATGTGAAAAGAAGTCCTGATTGGTCGACTGATTGAAAAACAACTATAAATTTCAAATGGTATAATATTTTTTTAAATATCCAACATATATCACATTCTATGTTTCACCTACCATAATAAAAAAAATAAAAAAATCTATTTGATGAAGTTTAGATTAATTTAAGGTGGTCAGACACGAGAGCTTTTATATTTTGGAAAATTTTTAGAAGAAAAATCATAATTAATTATTTACTTGCAAAAAAATTACACAAAACTATGTGTCACATCCGAACATGA
>MU223442.1:859297-883177 GCA_018584345.1 Thuja plicata | reverse complement strand
AACTTTCAAATGGTATAACATTTTTGAAATAAAAAAATTGAGTCACATTCTATTATTTACCTACAATAATAAAAAAATTAAAAGTTTTCAATTTGATGAAGTTTCGACTAAGTTAAGGTGGTTAGACATGAGATTTTGTATACTCTGGAAAAGTTGTTGTAGAAAAATCATTATTAATTATTTACTTGGAAAACAATTACAAAAAAATATGTGTCACATCCAGACATGATTTTACTACTTAGATCTATAAGCTTGTAAAAAAAAAAAATCATTTGATTGTGTTTAAGGTGGTTAGACATACACCTACTTCTTATCTTTTTCCTTAAATTTTCATACTACCGCAATGGAATTTGAAATTTTTACCATATAGAATAATTTTTTTCAAAAAAGGGCTATTATCTTAGAAACTAAATTCAATTTTTTTATATATTCTCTTCTTACATATTTCTGAGATAATATTGATAACTTATTCAAATTTTTATGTGAACTTGTCTAACCCTGATTTTCTAAATTTTCATTGCCACTTAAGGACCTGGTTGGCATACCATGATCCTGCACATACCCTTGAATTCATAAAATGAAATAGAAATAAAATACAAAAATAAAGCATTTAAGCATTACATTTCATTTCTACATCCTAAGTGCACCATACATTTTAATTGCATAAGAAAAACTCAAAAACATACATTAGCATATTCACATAGTATCATTTCAAACATATTTATATCAGTGATAAATAAAAAATGCATAAATGATGTCATCATATAAATATAACTCATCATGTGACCAAGATATAAACACATGTGCAAATAAATCTATTAAAGTAGAGAGAACTCATGAATCATGTCAGAATAAAAAATAGCTGCATCAAATATATATCTCAAGCATGATACAAATCAACAAAATAGCACAAGTCTACACAAAGAGTATCAGAGTACATAGATGATCAGATATACATATATCAAAGTGTCAATAGTACAAAAGAATGGCCTCAAAGGGCTCTAGATATACAAAATGATCTAACAAAATAGTAAAAAAAGAAATGTCTCAGCTCTGACTTCCCCCCTCTCCCTGATCTGGAGGAGGAGGAGGAGGTGGTACAAATGTAGGTGGAGAAGGCATTGCCCCGTCAGACTACTGGAAACCTATGAAAATGAAAGCACACCTCACGGCCCATAATGGGAACATGTATTATATGCCATACATCTGCGGGAGTCACTATAATCTCCCTAGTCGGAAGATGGAAGGTATTGTGTTATGAGTGCCATATCTCGACAAGAGCAGTTAACAACCCCTGATTTACCCCTATATTGGGTAAACCAATCAAGGATTGTAATCCATAGCAGATCACTTTCTCCTACTCCTCAGTTGATAACAGTCTAGACAAGGCAAGCAAAAGACCTGGATATGTGCCTCTGAATGTGACTACCTCAAAATACACCTATTTTGGCACATAAAAAGATAAATCAGTGTCTATCTACAAAAGAGAGGCAGACTCCTGAACAACTAAGTAATTCAAGGTCTGCCACTGACAAACAGTTCAAAATTGATAGCTTTCTAAGTCCAAAAATGAGATGCGATATTGGAAAGACAAGGTGCGATCTCTTTTTCCAGATGCAACCCTGGAAATACAGGATGCGATGGAGAACACAGGGTGCGATCCTAGAAATCCTGGATGTGACCCCAAAACTGGGATACAAACCTAAACAAACAGGTTATGATATATAATGAATTTTAACCTAAAACTAAGCTAAAAAATAGGGTAACCGGATGTGATCTAGAAAACCCTGATGCGACTCAAAAATTAGGGAAAGTAGGATACAATCCCAGGTTAAGTAGGGTGCGATCTGAAATCCCGGATGTGATCCAAAATCTAAAAGGCTATAAAAGTTGTAAAAATGCGTGAAATTCAAAATTGCAAAATTTACGAGGTAGTTTTATGAGTACTTACCGAAGGTGGGTAGTTAACTGGGCGATGATGATGAAGGCTAAGCTTGAAATGATGCTTCCTAATAGGGACCACCATTTTCTATACATAGCTCTCAAATTTACTATAGGTAAGAGTGAAAATGAATAGTAAAATGGTAATTTTTGAGATATATATTGGTCTTTTGAGCTATTTAGGAGTTTCAAAACTCCTCCTAGGCAACTGAAACTCCATTTATATTCTCTTTTTGATCAATTGGGAATCAAATCGAAGGTAATTAAGATATTTTATGCAACACAATAACATTTTTATGACAGCTCTAGAAATAGCAGATTTGCTCCATTTGTTCTGAAAATCCATCAAATTGCACATTTTATCATAAATCTTGGTCTGACATCATTTTATTAGTCCCACCACTCACATTTTCATGTAATTAACTTGATACCGTGTGTTTATTCTTAAAAACACCCTCTTTTTCATTTCTTCTACTCCGCTCTTTCTTTCCCTAACTACTTCCTGCAAGTGATACGTTCTTTCAACGGAGGGATTTTATTCTTTTCCTTTGATTTTGTTCCCAAGGGGGCATGATCACGCTATCATCTATCAAATTTTTGCTCAAAACATCATAAAAAATGGCTTCATTATCAAATAACTAGGGGCACAATAGTTTCCTTGACTAAGTCAAACTGTTGCATAAAAATCTTTTGTTCTCATAAGCTGGATATCTTGTGTTTCCTTATTTTAAAAGATTCTTACTACGCTCCTGGCAATTTTATGCTAACTTTTGGACAACAACCAAGTCCAGAATTAGTATTAGTAATCTTTGGCCGACAACCAAGTTCAGAATTGGTATCTTTAAGATCTTTTATTGGCCTTTGTATGAAAACCAAGTGCAAAGTCAATTCTATCAGTTTAGTTCGATCAAGTGTGAGACTCATTTCATCAGAGATTTCGTTCGATCATGAGTGAAATTTTAAATTTTTTTTAAGTCAAAATAAAAAATTGTCTTTGAATCAATGTGTTCCTCACACATCAATTCAAAGAGGGCCAAATGTAACCACCTAGATTTTGTCTTCTCCAACTATAGACCCTATTTTCCCTAAGTGTGATCATACCCCCAATTATGTTCAAACGACACTGTTACTGCTTGCCATAATTCTTGTGAAATCAATTTAATTTCCTAAAGTGATCAAATCACTAAATTAATTACTTTTAGCCAAAATGAAAATCAATCATATACATGGCTAGAATGATTAATTTTCTAGGAATTAAATAAAATCCTAAAATCAATTGCTCACTTGAAAAAGGAACCCATTCCCCTAGCCTAATTAATTTAATTAAATTGGCTATAGTCGTATTAATTATTGCAAAAAATAAATTAAAAGCTTAAATTATTAATATTCCTATTTTTTAATGAATTAAATAAGTTCTATAAATTTCGTTAATATTCCTCTAAACCGTAACCTAACCCACTTCAACTACTTTGACCATAGGTTTGAACCTATCCCAACCCATTCACCCTTGCTAAATCTAATTCTAATCCTAATTCTATCCTAACCCACCTCCTAATGTTGTCACATTCCATTAAGGAGTGACTAAAGACTCAACCCACTTAAGAAAGTCAAAGAATCTCAAGATTCCTTTCCTCAAGTCCACCTTTTCAAGCTTGAATTGTACCCCTACCCATGCCTCTTTATTGCTCACATTTAATGTAGTATTTAATGCATTTTCCTCCACCATGCTTCATTAATGCCCAAGGCATTAATACCTCTTACACCTCATTAATGATTTTTTCAACTCTATTAATGCACCTCTCTCTCTCTCTCTCTCTCTCTCTCTCTCTCTCTCTCTCTCTTCTATAAATAGAAGGTGTTTTTGAGCACAATAAGCCCATAATTTTAGAGAAAAATGCATTGTTATGCTGTTAGAATAAACATAGATTCATATCATATTTTAGATTTCATGTTTATACATTGTTATTTCATGGTTTTTAGAGCTAGAATGCATGTTTAGGAGATGTCTTTCTTTGTTTTAACTCAAATATTTCATGCTAAGTCATATATGTCACTGTTAGTAGCATAATATGAGGGTTGTTATGTTTCTTCTCATACTCTTCTTAGTTATAAAGAAATAGGTCAATTTTGTTGCTTTATATGCTCATCTAACCATGTTTTCCACTAATGCAATGATCTATTAAAGTGTCGTGTTGCAGATAACAGGTGCACATTTTAACACACACAATCTCTATTACTTACTTCAACCTCTGTAGCTATTAGGAATATGTTTGGAGTGTAGGGAGTTGAGTTGTAGGCACTCTACAATTGTGTTTCTTCATGCTCAGGTTTCACCCTATTTCTTCACTTTGGTCACTGTGTGAATAATTAAACCCTTTCGTCATCTATTTATAGAATTTTCCCTAAGTCATGTCATAAATTCTCAACTACTTCTCAGTGTGTGAAGATAAAGTCATCGAATGATACATAAATAACATTCTTGGTGAGAGCACGATGCTTTGGGACAACTATCAACTTGTAACGTTCACCGATAGATTTCAGTATATGGCAAAGGCATGAAGTGAGAATTCATGATTACAGATGGATCTAGGTTTGTGCTTAGAAACTTAGCTTTATACGTTAATCGATGATTTTTCGTAAGTATTGACAACTTAGCTTTGTATGTACACTGATGCATTTCAATATGTATTAACCGACGGGATTGTTTTCATAGAATTTTAACAAGTAATACTATAGTGCATCTTTAATCATGCAAATATGGCATTTTAACTATGTATAATGGAACTGATGAAAAATATAGCTTGGTATAACGAAGTTCCATACTTACTTATTCTATTTAGGTGGGGGTGGTGATGTCACCAGATCTATTAGATAAGGTGCACCATTTGCATTGCTCGATCCAACTTTGTCAGTGTTTGTATCTTTCCTCCACATTTTCTTTCTCATCTTTCTAATGTCTTAAATGGTGTTTCCATTGGCAAAGGTGTTGGTTTCTGTCACTCAATCTCTATAGTCTTTTCTTAGATGACCAACTTTATTACAGTGTAGACATGCCATTTTGGGGTTAGTCTAGCTCCTATACTTTCTTGTCCATTATCTCATACAGTTTGTAGCTATGTGACCAAACCTTCCACATGCTGTATATTTTTCCCATGTGTTGTAATCACAAAAATATGAGTTACTGACTCTTTTTGGTTGATAAGCATTTTCTTGATTTTTAGGCTTCCATGCTTTCTTTTTCTTCTTCCTACATTATAGAGATGTGTGCCCATGCATTTTGCAAGTAGGAAAATATTTCTCTATGTAGGTTTCCTTCTTTGGTTGTTTCACCTTATATTTACATTCATAAGCTTTATGTCATTTCTTGTTACATTTATAACAAATTCCTATGAATGAAGGTGTGGATTTAGGAATGCCTTTTATTTTTCTCCTGCATATGTTTGATGTGTGGCCTTGCCTTCTAAAGTGATTGCATGACTATTTTCTTGGTCTTGAATTTGCATATACATTCTTTGGATCAACTTGGTTTGGTGATTCTTTATTTTTGGTATACCATAGTCCGGTATTGTTGTTAAATATTCTTTGTCCATCCAGAAAATCATCCATCCTTTCGGTAGTTTCTGAAACTCTCTTGATCATTTCATTGTAATGTTGCTGAATTCTCACTTCATGTTTCAACTTTTCATTTTCTTCTCTTAGCTCACTGATAGCTTCTATTCTTTCAATGATTTTTATATTCATTATGTTTTCCTGTTGACTCATAAAAATAATTTTATTTGTGATTTCATGATGATGTTCTGTAAGTATTTGTATTTCTAACTCTTTCTCTTCTATCTTTTTAGAAATATTCCTCTTGTCATCAATAGCTAGTGTTCTTTCTTCCTCAACTTGCTTAGCATTGTTCATGACATCAATCATTCTTACCATTTGTGTCTCTTGACCCATTTGTAGAGATTTCTCTTGTCTAGCCAGATGTTGTTTGATTTCTTCAAGACTTGTGATGCTTTCTTCAGATGTATCTGATGCTTCTCTAGTTGTAGATCCTGAAGACTCAAGTAGATCTGGTATCTCTTCTTCATGGTAGTCTGTTTCATTATAGCGAGATGCCATAATTTTTCTTTCATCTAGCAACTAGCTCACCTTGATTCTAGCTTCTTTATATTGTTCAAAGAATATCTGTATCTCTAACTTCTAATTCTCAATACTCTTTTCAATCTTGTACTTCTCCATTGTATGATCTTTTCTCTAAAGTCTTTAAACTTTCCAAATAATATATCTAGCTCTAATACAAATGGTTGGAAATAATGCGAATAATGTATTGAGAGGGGAGGGGTGAATCAATACCTCTAAAACTTTTAGTTAATTAACCTTTAACCTTATGTAATCAAATCTTTGCTTTACCAATCATACCTTTTGTTCTTTCTTTATGCATGTGATATCAATTCATAATCTTAATTGTATGTATAAATTCATAGAAAAATTCATGAAACCAATAACACATAACACAAGATATTGTAATGCACAAAACCCCTCTTAGAAGGTAAAAACTGTGGTGGGGATGGCACCCACAAAAACTTCACTATCTGAAGATTGGAAGGGGTTAGTTAAGGCTTATAATTTGATCACTTTTGCCGATCTACCCTGTTAGGAGTATTATGTGGAGACTGGTTAAGGTCTACTATGTTAAGATCTTTAGCAACACTATTTAGTGTGCACTCGGTTAAGACATTTACAATAGGATTGTTAAATCCACTATTATTGAAAGGATTTCTTCTATTTTCTACACTTGTTAGAATGTAGAAAAAAATATTTATTGACCTGTGTGTATGTAATCTACAATTGTTGATTACAGATCCATTAAAGATTACATGTACAATGTATCAGCTAATATTATTGACTAATACCTATGTTTCTCGGTAGCCTAGATTCTTGGTTCTTAATAACCAAATTCATCTTTTGTTGTTCTCCTTCTTTAGAATCTCAGTCTGATCCATAGATGTGCTTGTTGGCTACAATAATCCTCTCGTACAACTTGAATGAATGATTACACATCTATTTATACAAAAGGTTTGACCTTTTTAGTTTCGTGTTTTAGAAACTTAACTCTATGATCAAAGATTTACAACTTGATCTTGATCTCCTAGTCTGCATGTTTTTAATCAGTTAGATTGATTAAAACAATTACAATTATCTTTATTTTCCCTCAAGATATGGTTTTAAATCAAATCAAAACTCTAAATATAAAACATAAGTGTTTTATCTGATGTGGAAGTCAAATCCACTTTTCTCGGGATATAAATGACTTTCAGTGACTGATGCTCGATTTAATCTAAAATTCTATTGGTCAGAATCCCTTGCTCTTTCAGGTTCCTCTCTTGTCTTCTCTTTCTATTTACTCTATAATCTACTCTATTGGTTTGTACTATGCTATCATTTTACTACTGTCAGGTTTCATTGTTTAGGGTATGTGTAGGATCATGGTATGCCAAGAAGTGGCGATGTGAAAAAGAAGTCCTGATTGGTAGACTAATTAAAAAATATCTATAACTTTCAAATAGTATATCATTTTTAAAATTTGAAACATGTGTCACATTCTATGCTTCTCCAACTACAAGAAAAAAAAAGAAAAAAAAGATCAATTTTATGAAGTTTAGACTAAGTTAAGGTGGTCAGACACAAGAGTTTTTATATTCTGGAAAAGTTGTAGAAGAAAAATCATAATTAATTATTTACTTGGAAAAAAATTACAAAAAAATATGCGTCACATCCAGACATTAATCTACTACTTATATCTATAATCTAGTAAAAAATATTATCATTTGATTGTGTTTAAGGTGGTCAGACATACACCTACTTCTTATCTTTTTAGTCTTGATTGATAGACTAATTGAAAAATAACTATAACTTTCAAATAGTATAACATTTTTGAAATCTAAAAAATGAGTCACATTCTATGATTTTATTACTACAATTTAAAACTAAAAAAAAATCAATTTGATGAATTGTAGACTAAGTTAAGGTGGTCAGACATGTGATTTTTTATATTCTAGAAAAGTAGTAGAGAACTCATAATTAATTATTTACTTGGAAAAAAATTACACAAAAATATGCGTCACATCCGAACATGAGTCTACTACTTATATCTAGAATCTTGTAAAAAATTATTATCATTTGATTGTGTTTAAGGTGGTTAGACATACACCTTCTTCATATCTTTTTCCTGAAATTTTCATACTACTGCATTGAAATTTAAAATTTCACCATATAGAATGTTTTTTTTAAAGAATGGATAGTATCTTAGAAACTAGATTCAATTTTCTACAGATTCTCTTCTTGCACATTTTTTATATAATATTGATAACTTCTCCAAATTTTTATGCCAACTTTCCTAACTCTGATTTTCTGAATTTTCATTGTCACTTAAGGCCTAGTTTGGCATACCATGATCCTGCACATACCCTTTAACTTTATCAATTTTTACTTGTAAGTTGTTTCTTTGGTTTATACTCTAGACTATTCTACGTGGATGTGATAAAACCTATCTTCCGGTGTAGTCATTACCGATGGTTTTCCTTTTCATACTAATGGAAAAATATATGTCACCACTAATTATTTTACTAAGTCAGTACATGCTATTCCTACTAAAAGAGATACAAGAAAAAATATGGTAGAAACTATGTTTGAGAATATTATTATAAGGTTTGGATTTGCTAAAAAAATGATAGTCGATAATGCTATGTGTTCCACGTCTGATGAATTTGATACATTTTGTTAGAATTATGGGATTCATATATCTTACTCTTCTCCATACCACCACGGAGAAATGGCCAAGCTGAATCAAGAACTAAAATCTTGATTAAAATCATCAAGAGAGTCATGGAATAAAATAAGAAGGCTTGGGATCCCAAGATAAAATTTTCATTATGGAATGATAGAGTAACAATGAAAAAGGCAATTGGATGGGCACTTTTTGACCTTCTATAAGGTATTCAGGTCAGGTTGCCACATAATAACTTGTTGTAAATGTATAAGTTTGTGTAGGATTATTATGAGGATTAAGATGATGAAATGAGGATGAGAATAAATGGTCTAAATAAAGTAGATGAAACAAGAAGAGAAGCACATATAAGAAATACAAAATTATAGCTGCAGATCATAGATTTATATGACAGAAAAATAAATATCAGAAAGCTTGAAGTAGATAATATGGTCCTCATGTGGAATGCTAGATTGGAAGAAAAGGGAAAACATGGAAAATTTGACTCAATCTAGTTAGGCCCATATATTATTGACAATAAATGGGGTGAAAACTCATATTTGATGAAAATATGCCTGAAGACATTCTAGAATTGTCAATTTATGAACAATTTTTGAAGTATTATTTCTCTTCGAATAATGAAATATATCCATGAATAGTAGATAGGTTGTATATATGTAAATAGGTTTGTGTGTGTGTGTTTTAGGTTTAGGTTTAGTGCTCTATTTTTAGAGTTGGTCTGCTTATCCATGGAGATTCTAGAATTTTTATATTATCCCAAGAAGATAAATGTCACCAATTAGAGCCACTATTGATACTGTAGAATTTGGAGAAGTATTTTTCAAAAATTCTTCAGAATTGACACTAATATATTTTTCCTTGCTTAAAAAAATTTCATGTGTTGAGAAAATGAAGTTAATTTGTAGTCAAGTTGGAGGTAAAAATGTTTTGGATCCAAGGTATTCTTTTCTTATTTGTCTATGCATTATGCCGTGGAGATCAACTATATTCAAATTTCTTATTTTGCCTTGTAGAAAGGTTACAAGTCATATTTGGTCAAAGTTCCTTTGTTTATGAACTAGGGATGTCTTTTAATGATTGGGTGCAAGGTCACGAGGCTTAGTGAAGATGAAATTTTAAGGTTTCTTTCTTTCAAGATGGTTAATTCCTTTGTATCATCAAGTCACACCATTCTTATCCTTTTACATCAAATGGTTGCGATCTTGCAAAGCGGTTAGGTTGAGTCTTTGCACAAGGTAGTGGGTTGGAAGTTAGGTTAGTTTTTTATGTTGCAACTTTGTGCTAAGGTTAAGTCTATCATAGTGTCACATGACAACTAATGGTTAACTTTCTTAAGGTTACAATCATGTTATAATTCCTGCTAGCGATGAAGTATTAGTCTATTGCAGGTTTGCAAGTCTCTTTAACGGTTAAATTTTCAAAGTGTCATTAAGCACAGAGATGCCACATGTTCTATATTTTCAAATGTAACTAACATTTACTGTAAGCACAAAAATATTGCAAGTGTTTTCTAAATACTATAAATTTTTTTTTGATGGTGCACGATTGTGACATGAGTACCATGAAGATTTCAAGACAAAAGAGTCTTGTCAAAGCATATAAATTTTTTAAAAAGGTCATATCAGCTGGTTGCGGTGATGCAAGATGCTGCCATGTATCCTAGGCATGAATATCAATGGTTTGCATGAGGTCTTAGGTTACCTTTTCCTTAACATTTCTTTCTCATTATCTTTCTAAGGAGTTAGTGATAACATTTGGTGCAAGTTTGTAGGTTTATAACAAAGTTTCTATTCAATCTTGCGACCATGTGAGATGACTATTAAGGCTTGACACAAAATCAAAAGGAAGTAATCATTGAGAAAGGGTTGTATTTTTATTAAATTATACAAACAATGAAGTTTTCACAAAAGACACAAGAAGGTTAAGATAATATAGAGTAAAAATCAACACTAGTTGCACAAACTGATGACAAAAAGATTCTCTCTGACTTATTCTTGCATGCTGATGATTTCATCTAGAATGATGAATTTAAAATATTTCTCTTCAAGTTAAAGGAAAATGGGTTAAATATTAACTTAGGGCCAAAAGATGAAACTGATGAGAATTAAGAAAATTTAGTACAAACATTGTAAGAGCATGATGCAGATAGTCATACACTCACTATGGTACACACAAGAGAATTAGCCAAAATAAGTGGTATGCTTCTAATGCCTAGGTAGGATATGAAGTCTTCATTTCTCATTGATCAAATAAGGAGACAAGATGATCGAATTTTCAAGTCTAAGGTTGAGGTTGGAGAGTTTATTAAAGGACCAGGTTTTGACCCAAATAGAAAGACATCGACCGTCTCATCAATTCTCCCTAACAAATAGAAACCAAGGCTTGTAGACATATAGGATAAAAGTCAGGATGAAAATCCAATTTGGAACATTCAGAATGTGAGCAATGTAGATATTTTTGAGCTTCTAACTCATGTATCTTTTTGAAATCAAGCAAAGGCAAAGAACCTAAAAAAGAAGAGCTGCAAAAACATAAAATAGCTTGATTAGAGTTTCCAAGGATTATGAGGGGTAGCTTATGCTAAATTCTAAGTAGGAAGAAAATATTGTTGAGTTGACAAAGAAGTTATATAATATGCCTACTACTTGTGAAAATGTGGGTGCCTCAGTGGAGAATGTTAGTCAGTTTGTTCCATCTGATTGAAATGTTATTGGTTCTATTCCTGATGCAAACAATGATAATATCTATGAATATGTTGATAGAATAGAGAAGTTAGAAGAACAAAATAATACTTTGGGAGTCAAAGTATTATTAGAGGTTCTAAAACATAGGATTGGCATTTTGAAGAACAATTTTAATGTCATTCATAGCTCCCATATAGCCTTGAAATTTACTGAAAGAAAGTGTGCAGAAGAAATAGTCTTCTTGAACCCTGTTTTAACCTTATGATTAGGAAGGAAATTATAAATGGAGAAATTGGCAGGTATTTTTATCTATAGGGCTGACCTACCTAACAAAATTGTAGATGCAAAGGACATGGTTAACATGAGTAATACATTAATTTCATTTTTTAAAGGTAAATATGAGATAATTAAGGGTAAGATACAATTATTTGTGGAATCATATAATGCTTATTTCCCCACCATTAATTATAATGAGGGAAATTTGAAACTAATTGGGATGAAGTAGTTGAAAAGTTAGAGAGTATATAACTTTTGGTTGGCTGACAAACTAGGAGTTTTCCTAATGGGAGATGGAATTGAATTACAGTAAATCCATTTGAATAGTTAATTTCCATCAATTTTGTCTTTTTGTGGTTGGTTACTAACATGGAACTTGAGTTTGATTAAAGGGAGATCAATTATCTAAATAGGTATCTTGAATTTTCCTTCAACAACTGCGGGTAGCCTACATAATCAAAAGAAAACATATCTCATTACTTCTAGACAAAATTGGCAAATGTCATTTTTGTTGATGCCGATTCTCATGTTGTAGAATTTAAAGTAGTCATCTCGGGTTTTTGTTATTATAGAGAAATATCTCATTTTTCCCTAAGTTGTGCATAGCTAGTTCCAATCCTTACTCTATAAAAGGATTTCCAAGATCACTTAGGAGAGGCTGCGAATTGTTTTCTTAAATTCAGTAGACTTATTTCAATCTCAATCAGGTTTAACAAATGTTATGAATCTTGTATAACAATATACAGAGGAAATAGATGTTTTAGTATTGGATTTTTAGTCTTGTTGAGTATTATTTTAGTGAGAAAATCAATTTATGAAGACAATGGTTCTGAATTTAATGAAATATAAGTCAGATTTCATGCTCTCCTCTGTGTTGGTGCTATGAGTTTTGAATTCAACAATTCAAAGTTCTTATTCAATTCACTGCATATTGTTTATATGTGTATGGTATAATTCTAAGCTTTGATCAAGGATCAATTAAAATTCTGAAAATTAATTAATGAGTTCATAAGGTTGGCATAAGGATCGTTATAAGAAGTCTAATTCTAGATTATGTCTATGGATATTATTGTAATGAAATAATTATCTAAGTCTTAAATCAGTCACAATTTAATGTCATTCATTTAAAGGGTGTAAGCTGAGAGTATTGCCCAATGGGTAACATACTTATCTAATTATGCTAAATTGTTATTTGGTTGGTTCAAGTTATCTATTTATTCCATCTTTGATGAAAAAAAAATATTTTATATTTTATTTGTGGTATTTGTATCTCATGCTCCATAACAATTGAGAATTAATAAGTCATTAGTCATTACCTAGTATTATATTCTTATTGTTGGGCCTTATATGATATTTATATTTGTAATAATGCTAATCATGGGTTTAACGTGTATTCAAGGACATTAAAGGTCTACTCCCCTTGTTTTTTTAAAACCTAAATTATAGAGGGGATCAGTAGCTATATCAGTTTGTCCAGTGCTCTAAGGGAATTTAAAAATGGAGTTTGATTCTCTATAGATTTTGTTTAAGATTGTAATAGTAGCTTCTTATAGCATAAAACCTTTTTTCGCAACAAAGAAAACTAAATTTAAAAAGAAACAAATAAAGATCACCATCCTTCATTATGTTAGGTGATTAGGTGAGTAACATAGATCCAACCATTTGGAATTCACCTTTACCTAGGGATAATATGAAATTTGTTGAAACTTATAGAATTCTAATGTAACTAATCCTCTAATTTTGTTGTTATTTTCAGATGAAGTTTATTTTATATACAACCATCTTTGTGGTTGTTTTAGATTTTTTTGTGGTAGTTTCGAGTTATTATAGTGTCTAGTTGTTGATTTTTATTTTTGGGAACTATGATAGAGGATATAAGAATTCATGGGTTTTCTTCTGAATGAGGAAAGCTCATGGCTTCATTTATGCTAATGTGAACACATGCTTGAAAATGATAAAAGGTGTAGTTACTTCGTCTATGTAAGAACTTTTATTCGTAATACCTATATTTTTATTTCTAAGTTATTTTAATTTTAAAATAACTATCAATGTACATATTAATCTATTTTTATTGAAGAGTCTTAACTTGTCTTTGCTTCCAAGATTTTAAATTTCTAGAGTTCATAATATTGGTTTGGAGCTTCTAATTTTTATTATTAAAATACTTATATAAAGCTATTTTTTAAAGTTGAGATTGGAATCTTGGATTCATTCTTTTTCGTGTCAGATCTTTCAATTGAATAAATTAATACTTGATGGATAATCTACATTTGGCTTGTCTTCTAATTTTTTTTCAAATACTTTGATGGCTGATTTCAGGGATTGTTGTTGAAAGCTTGACGATAATTTATGTTTCCTGTGGCATATAACGTTATAATAGACCAAATTTTTATATTTATGATAATAAAGTCTCGTGTTCAATTATCTCTAATATAAAGTGAGAAAATTCTCTTTAAACTTGAAGCCTCACCTAAATGAAAATTTTGAGTGTATATATATAAGGTATATAGTTTATATGTTTTGGAAGAGAATGTGGTTATATGTGTAGAAAAATTTAATTCTATATATTTTACCAATTCCCCATGGATATTTTTCAAATTTAACAGGTCTATAGTAAATTCTATGGTTTGTTTTTTCCTTAAATATAATTTTATACTTAAAATTCATTCCACGCTTATTTTAAAATTCATGCAGTATAAAATTAAAAAAATAATGTTTCTTGTTATTCTCTTTTTCTCAATATTATGCAAAACTTTTTGTCGTACATGCAACCCTATTTGCAGTGCATTGTGCAGGATGCTTATATTACCTCCTAGAATGTCGATATCCAAACAAAAATAACACATGAATTAGTTCTATACATCAAGAATTTTACCAACAAATATTTTCAATTCATTACATTACCTTCATGTATTAGTCAATAAAAAACTTAAGTATTGTTTGGTATTGAGATATACATGCCATAAATATCAAGGAGATGAACTTCGTCATATTTTATGTGTGTTTTAATATTGGTGTCACTACATACTTAATTAGGCAATATAACCCATCTTGTTGTAGAAGGAACAAGTAGAGCCATGTAGTTTGTAAGATTTCTTCTATATTACATCAATTTTCTATCTAAAAATATACATGAATTATAGAATATATTGAAATATTTGTGTTTGATTTTAAGCTTGTAATATTCAAGGCTAACACAATACCCTTAACTAATTACAATTACAAAAAAAAAAGAATATATGCAACATCAAACTTTTTTTATAGGAACAATCTTCCACCAAAACTTGAGGGACATATATTAGACCATACATCTGTCTCAAATTCAAAGAAGAAGAAATTGAGCAACAAAAGCTCATGGAAGAACTTCCTATGGTCATTAGAACTATCCTATTAAGAAGGATTCTTACACCTATTATTGAAGTTGTTTACCTTTTTCAGGGAGTCTCGCCTAATTTCCTCTTATATTTGGTAAGTACTCTAGTATCGCTTGATCTTAAAGACATATTTACAAATGACTACTTGTAGATTAAGAAATGATTAATGAATGGATTTCTAAATAAATATGAATCGTGAAACTCTAATTAAATCAAGTAGGAAAGGGCCCAAACCCAATAGTTTAACATAATATAAATTCTAAGAAGACAGCAAAAAAAGAATTTACAAGAAGTGAATTCAAACTACTTAACTAAAAATAGCTCAAAAGTCTAGAATGAGTAGAAAAATAGACATCAGGCCAGCACCAACAACAGTTCTAAATGCCCATAAAATGAAAGCAGTAGAGAACCTAATCTGGGGGGAAAGGACCCCAGTCTAGTCTTCTTTCATCTCATTGAGATTGTTTAGGATTGAAGCCTATTTAGGAGGAAAACCAACACTATAAATCGAAGAGGCCACATAACCTTTGAGAACCACCTTCAAACTTTCTTCTCTCTTTCTATGTTTTGTCCTTTTTTTGTCCAACTCAAACTGTATGGAATTGATAGAATGGGTTGTCTTATCTAACATCTCCTTCATATATGAATAAAGTTCCTTGATTCTATTATTTTGTTGGGACTGGTTTATCTTGACATTGGCCTGCACACTCACCATTTAATTCTTCTCCTTTTCAATGGAAACTTGGTTCTTGAGTTCTTGTATCTGATCCTTCGTAATCTCTCAGTTGTTGATTTTATATGAGAACTCATTAGAAACCCTTGACATACTAGCACTTCCCTTCCTCTATGTCTAATGTGAATCTTTATTCTCCACTTCAGCCACAACCTGCAACCTTTTAGTCTGCTTACGAACAAATTTGAGTTGCAGGATAAGCTATTTGATAATAATATTTTACCTATTTTAGAGGACATAGAGTTCATCCACCTTTCTTCCTATATAATCTAGGTCATAGTGAACCTCTTGTGTAACATGTGTGTCCATAGATGGAGGAGAAATATATTTTGGGAGAGCAGGGTAACTATGGTAATACATGTGGGCTGCAATAGAGGAGTGGGGCATTAACGATATATAAGGGGAATTGGTAGGATAATTATCAGGGGTTCAGGCCTATTTTGTCAACCTAGAGGAAACATAATCTTTATACACCTCAATCGATTCATTTGTAAGTGGGTTTAAGCCCAAATACTTATATTTAGCCTTTCTGAGGGGATTAACTCTAGTGGACCCAAAGGAAGGGGGAATCTTTGTAGGATACTTAGCCAAATAACATACAAGTGTGAAATGAAGGTTTTAAAGTTCCATGGAAAGGGAAGGGGAAGGGTATGCATGAGGATGGGGATACAGATGGAGGTTGGAAAGGTGAAGATTGATAACCTGATGTAGGGGGGACTATCTTGCTTCCTAGCTTTAGCAATAGACTTAGATAGGGACAAAAATATCTAGAAATGGAAATTGAATTTGACATCCCTTAAAATGTGATCTAGAAAAGGAAACATATGGGAATGGAATATTTTAAACCAACCTTCCAACATGATGATTTTGATGAGGAAGAGAACAACATACTTCCATTCCTCGTGCATCTTCTCTATTGAATTTGTTATGCAACGGTGGAACTTTATCTCCATGGTTGAGGAAATGTTTGAAATTAGAATTATAGTGCACCTTGGAGTGCAAGAAATCTCTTTATCCTTTGTAAGAAGTCTCATAACCACCACAATAGTTTCACAAGAGAAAACAAATGACACACCATCAATGCAGACTTTGATAGCATCCCAAGACTCAAAAAACTTTTTCAAGAGCTCTAGGTTGTAATCGTTCATTCCATCCACATACTCATCAACATGACCATCGTCAATAGATTTCCAAACCAATGGATTACTTTTAAATTCTTGACAGGAATTTGATTCAATTTTCTTAAGATCACCACCCATATTGTAGACAGAGACAAAGCAAGATTTAGCATAATAAACTTCAGAGAAAATTAAAATTCAAAGCCAATATAGAAGAAAAGGCCCAAATATTTAAGCCCAATGAAAGTACTTCCATTTTCATGTCATCATTAACTTAACTTATGATTTCATTATTGATAAGCTTGGCATATCTTTTTAAATCTCCACATTTACCACCTTGGGAACCTCTTGTAAGTCTTTCCATGTTATGATAATTTTAGTGTAATGAACCTAGGACACCAACTCATTAGTAGCCTCATTTGTCTCTTCTAATATATGTGCTAGAATCTCTACCCCTCAAAAGTGGCAAGGAGATTTATAATTTTTTCAATGATGTTAGTTGTTTCGCATCCCAATGTACTTTCACCTATCAACATGATGATGACATTTTTTGAATCTCCCTCAACAGTCATTTTTGAATAGCCCCTCTCAACTACCAACACCTCCTCATGATAAGAATCATAAAATTTATCCATGTGGGTTATCTAAGATCCAAGGTTAAAATAATAGGCATCCAACTAGCCCCTAACGTCTCTCTGATGAGACCACCCCATCTCGTTTGACCCAGATTTCCAGGGGGCGAACTGTCAAAGTTGTCTTTGACCTAACTAGCGTCAGAGGGGGACAATATGAATCATGCATGTAAATTAGTATTTTATATCTAGTTAAAGTTTAATTATGGTTTATATGGTGTTCACATGGTGAAATGATTTCCAGGCCTTTTCAAAATATGTTGTTGAGTTTACTAGTACAGGAGCACCTATGGTTAAAGGACCTTCTTTGTTTTTTTGCATACTTTCCTAGTCTTTTAGACAAATTAGGAAGATTTAGGATAGTTTTTTATTTGTTTAGGGTTTATGGTGTTTTATTTTTGTAATGTTTTGTTCATTCATTCTTTGTAATAACATAAGAAAGAAAAATGGGTCAAAATGTTGAATGGGCATCTTAGTTTCATAGAAGGGTTTTTTTAGATTATTTTTGTGTTTTAGAGGTGGTTTGTAGTCCTCTTTAAAGATAACCAAGTGAATGGAAACAAGGAAAATCAAAATTGCAAGAAAGGTTGAAAAGTTTCTCATGCAACAATTTTGCAATTTTACAACTTTTAAAAGTTGCTCGTTAATATCCAAAAAGTTGCCTTTTCCTAGATAGACCAATAGGTCAGTTGGAAGGGTTTTTCTAACAAGGGGAAGAATATTTACGAACTTCCAAGCCAACACTTCTAGGTGTGATATCATTTTTTTTACAATTACTTTCAATGTAAAGTTGCGAACTCAGACAAAATGTGATTTGAGCATTTTGAATTAAACAAGTTTGTAAATGGATTGAACCCTTATATTTTCCATTGTAATTAGGATCTTATGTTTTTTTAGAGAATCTTTGTGGAAATTTTTTTTCAATAATCTTCATTTTGTTTGATCTTTTAAATGTTCTTGTAAGTTACAGTCTCCCGTTCCAATTCTAGACTGTACATAAAGAATGGTTCCTTGTGGTCTTTGAATCCATGGTAATCAAAATGGGCCTAGATGAAAAGATAGAGGAGCCTCTATATATACTTTTACTTTTGGTTTTTTTAGTTGAAGAGTTGGAAAGGAATTATGATCTCTTTCCCTATGCGAGCTTGGCTATAGCCTGGCTAGGGAAAAAGAGGATCAAAAGTGAAAAACTTGCAGGGTTGGATTTCTTAGGAATAGCAGTCCACCAACACAGCTGAGAGGGGTGGGGGGGTTGAATCAATCATGACACAGATTATTAAACTTTAAACTTTATAAACCAAAACTTTACATCAAGTAATAACACAAAACATGCCAACACAATGACCCAATCCTTTTTTTTCAGGGAAACCCTGTTAAAGGTAAAACTCCGATGGGATTTAGCACCCACAAATGATGTACTGAGAGTATAGTATCCTTGTTAAAATATTTATCCCTATTAGGAGATTATTAAAACATTACAGTACACAGTCTGTGTTAAAGGACAAACCATGTTTAGAGTCAATAGTCACACTGGGGTCACTGCCTAGGCACACTGCCCAAAGAAGGTAAAAGCCACCCTCAAGGATTTACAATCCAAATAAGCGTATATAGAAAATATACAATCCAATGAACTTTTTGATAGCAACTATTTGCTTTGTCACTTCTAATGAAGTACAATGAACATATCATCTTCTCTTTATCCAACAGTCAATCAAGATTCGCAACTTCCTTTGTCAATCAAATCCTTTTCATATACATTCACACTCACTCCACTCACATCCTTTCAAAATAAAATATCTCTCTTATATACCCTATTACAATAATTGATTAGGTCGGCCACTTATGCTTTCCCAATATCCAAATAATTATTTAAACCCTAGCTAAGATACACACGGTATATAAAACAAGTATACATGAATTACAAAAGATCAAATATAGTCCAAGATCATCAATCCATGCTCTCAATCCATAATACACCCTACATCTCTAAAATTGGCCTGAAATAGGTCTCATCCAAAATACACACCACAACTGACGTCACCATCACACATACAAATTGTGATCTATCTAGAACATTCTTGAACATGTCTTCTGTCATCCTTTAAGTGTGCATAACATAAACCATCATCACCTATAAGATATACTCAAAACACAGAGACTCGCTCTATGAATCATCACTATCATAGTCCAGAAACTAGTCTTTACCAAAACATCTGTAACTCATCCAATATGCAATATTAAGCCAAGTGACCTTAGAACTAAGATCATCAAACATACTTCTTCATATCCCCATCTTCACTTGTTTTTATAAAACCCTACAATATACATACACTTCTGCCAGTCATCATGCAACAGTAATAACTAGTCTATTCTCCTTCTATAGAAACATATGTTGACATTAGTGACTATAGACACCTAAATTTGACTAACATATTTAATTAAATTTAGTGCCTTTCTAGAACATCATTGATTAATTAATTAAATATTTTTTTAATTAGTTTATGTCATCTCCTATCCTGATTAATTTAATTAATCATCTATAGTCCAATTAATTATTAAAAGACAACCCATAGTCTAATGATTAATTAATCCTTTTCCTATATTAAGTTGAATAAATATGATTATTTATTTAGCTTAATTCATAATTCCTCTCTTTTATCCCCACTTGTGAATTACATACTTCATTTAATTCAATTTGAGCACATGGCTCCTAACTTTAACCCCTAAACTAACCATGCTCAACCACCTATCCCTAGGTTCCAACTTAACCCAACTCATTCACACATGCTAACCCTTCATTATTATTTAATTGACTCCAATTAACTAATTAATCCCTCCCCTCATTCCCTCTCCTCCCACCAGATCTTCTTAATCACCCCACTTCTCCTCTAAACCTAAGCCTAATCACTCCCTAAGCATGTGCACAATCATAATCCAAGGATTAAGAACTCAAGCCCAACCCCAAAGTCAACCTCCTATCACATCACTCAAATACCCATCCATATCTCATCAAGTCTTCCTGAAACGGTCTTACATCCCTGTTACACGTGCTCCATCCTCATTTCCCCATCATTTCCCCTCTCAAATCTCCCAAAATAGTAACATTCCCCCATTCTTCTAAACCTCTCTCCTTGTGACACTTGTCACAATGAGAGGCATTTGAGAAAGACAATCAATGTGCTCTCTCTCAAATGCCTCTTCACCCTTCCTCAAGTTTGCATCTCAACCATCCATTCATGCCTCCATTTGCCTATAAATTGAACCTCATTTTCTTCACAAATAATCCACCTTTTATGCATTGTTACCATGTCCATTTGAAGGGAAAAAAATATCAACCATGGCCTTATAATGCCAAAATACCTTGAAATTATTAAATCTTGAGAAAATTTCATTCAACACATATACAATCAATTGGAAAAATCTACTCAACAAAAAGGACTTCCTTGGTTAAAGAAATTTTTGCACATTATTGCCCAGCTTGTTTGGTTTAGTTTTTATTTTGTTTTATCATGTATGTTGTTTTGAGTAGTATAGCGAATGCTTCAAATCTTTTATTGTGTTCCCTTTTTCTATTGTTATTTCCTTGCATACATTTTGGCACGCTTGGTGGCACCCACTTCATGGGTCATTTTAATTTCATTACATATTTTTCTACTTGAAACTAAATCAAGAACTAATGCCTATAAACTTGGAGTGTTTTGTGGAATGTTTTCAGGTTTTTTGCAGGTTGGAGGAGCAAAAACAAGAAATTACACCATCAAATTTCAATTCAAATATCACCAAGATTTAATTTATTCCTCCCACGGGATCGACGATCACATTTGAGGGAATGAAGATTATTTTCATGGGAACATGATCTCGCGACCCTATAGCTTGACAAAGTTCGAGGGCTATTTTATCTTCTTTTTCCCACTTTCTATGCCTTTTTTTAAAAAATTTCAACAGACTTGCCAGAATGTGGGCTAGAGTCACGGGAATGCGCTTTAAGAATTTTGTAAATCTGTAAGGCTATCTTCATTTTTTTTATCACTTAAGCAAAGTCAACCACCCGTATGATTATTGTTTGACCCTATGAGAATGTATTTCAACTTTGCGGGAATGAATGCTAAAGTCGCAGGAATACGAGATCACTGATTGTGCACTTTGTCTTTTGCAGGTGCATAGGATCATTTGTTAGGAGCATCATTTACCTATTAAAAAACCTAAGTTGATTTATTTAGTTTTGGTAAAATTAAATAAACTCATTCTTTATTTTGGTGCTTTAAAATCAATCAAAAAGGCCAAAAAGAACCCTCAATCAAATATTTTTTTGGGTTTAAAATGAATTCACAAATTCTTGCATGCTTAAAGGGGTAAATTGAACAACTCAAACAAAAAAACTTCAATTTGGTGCACATAAAATTGAACGATCAAAATACTTCAAATTTGGGCTTAAAATGAACACTCACAAAATCTTGAATGAATTAAGGGAAAGAATCAAATTTTCATTTCAAGTACTCTTCCTTTGTTTCAAAGAAAAAGAAAAGAACCTTACATCTTAGTCATGGGTGTTTGGTTTCTTACATAGAAAACACTTAGTCTTAATAGGTTCATTTTTGAAAGAATGAGTGTCTTGCGTGTTTGAAGGAGTGTTTTTCAACACTACCTTAGAGAGTTATTTCATTTTTTGCAAATCCTTGTTAATGTAAGTGATGCACTAGAAGTGACTTATATTTGTATTCTCTATCCTTGCCTTCACGGATCATGGGTGACAATAAATTTTAAGTTACTTGTTTGTCTTCTAGAGAGGCCTATCTAAAAGAAGCACTTCCTTTTAGAGAAAGATGTCCAACTGGTAAATCCCTTTGGCTGGTATAGAAACAAGGTGCCACCCAAAGGTCTGCTTTATATACCTTCAAGCTTGAGCTAGTCATGTTGATGGTATTCCTTACTAGGTGAATATCCCTAACATACTAGCATGGTCAACTAGGCTCTTAAGTGATTCAAAAATGTACAAACCAATTGTGGGGATGGCATGAATATTGCTAGCAAATATTAACTAGAAACATACCCGGTTTACCTATGAAAGCTTGATAATCGACTGTGCAAGGAAGATAGTAACTTCCCCAAGATAACTTGCACATTCATGCCACCTTGATCATTTTGACTTGGATAATATGACATCATGACTAGAGTCATTGTGTATGTGGTAATTTCCATATTCTTATTAGCTCTCATGTGTGTACCTACGCTTGCAGGAAAAGGTTTTCAAGCTCACCAAATCCTTAGGTAGAAATTGCTTGTACATGCACTAGATGTTACAAACTTGTGAAAAATTTTATTGAACATACATAGATAGAAGTTCCATAGTATTTTTCCAAAGAGATTAAAATATTGTTCTTCTTGCAAGGTTGCTTTGTCCCTTGCTACACTATTTTCTCAAATTTATCCAACAGACAAAAAACAATCATCGTTACTGTTATACACTAAATTTGCGCCTCTGATCTCAAGCTCTCTTGGTCTTGATAATCCAGTATAACATGGGAATCATCTCAAGGTTGTGGGACCTTATGCTAACCGAGATGAGACCTCCAGGTTCTAGGCTGGTTCCTCTTGGATAATCACCTTAATTTGCTTCTTAAATAGGAAAGTAAAACTTATAAGGGAAAGGGATAGAAGGATTGCTTGAAAGGGAAATGACTGAAAGAAAACTACCTACTAGGTGATGCACCAAAATTGGCATGAAAACATAACACACACAGGATAAACCCCTGGGTCAACTAACTCTGAATTGTAATTAAAACACAAGTGCCCTGTATAGGCATGCATAAATATTTCATAACCAGGTCATGAGTAAACCAGTTAAAAGGAAAAACTTCTTCACAGTTAACAATTTTAAACAGTAAAACACTAGTTACAACCTCCAAGAAGACATACTCTTCTGCAAGTAGATGTTGTGAAAGGACTGATTAAGAGGAATGAAATTATCCATAGTTAATCCATCAACAATCAAGACACATACAAACAAGCAGAAAAGAAACAAGGCTAATACAATTCAACAAATTGATCCAAAAATTGAAACTTTGCATATTACTTCTCACAGTGAGTTACAAACTCATGTACAAAATATACTAAGGACAGAAAATTTGCCACAAAGCATGCCTCATACATAATCCGAACTCTTGGGTTACAAAATCTCTTTATCTCTGTTAAGAACTCAGGAAAGTTACAGAACAGAAAGAACAAAAGAAGAAGAACCGACCCTTGCAATTGCAACTTTTCTGCTATATATAGGGCTATGACCATCTTGGGATCCCTTAGGATGCAACAAGCTTCGGATGATCATGGGAAACCCTAACCCTAAA
>MU223442.1:805648-828670 GCA_018584345.1 Thuja plicata | reverse complement strand
TCTGTTACTAAGAACTATTAAGCTGAACTTGTTTAAGGACCTCTGTCAGCAGGACACTGTCCATGTTATTGATTCCTTGAAGAGAGAATCATTTAGGTTGTCCCTCCTATCAAGAAAAGGAAGAAGGATTGAAATCCTTGTATCACTGGTTTTNNNTCATATTTAAGATTATGATGTGTATGGTTAAATCCTGTATATGATTATGCTTGATCATTTACAAGGTATTTTATAAAGTTGGTTCAATAGAGAATACATGACAAATCAGTGTCCACAATAACAAATACTGTGATAACAGTAATATTTCAAGGTAAAACCTACCTGAGCATATGTGGAGCTCAAAAATGAAGAAGGACCTTATCCAGTCCTTAGAAATTAGGCTTTTCTTGTCTCTGAATCAAGAGTATAAGGTGCAAGGTTCAAATAGACATTTCAAGCATTGTGATTCATACAAGAAAAATCCCTAATAGTTAGAAATCTCTGCACTTTGATGTGGGTTCATCTTATAACCAGCTTTGTTTGGAAGTGAGGCTCCTAGGATAAAGTCATTCTGATGAGTAATAGATCTCTATGGTGGTAGGATAGGTGGTTGACAATCACTAAATATGGCCTGGTATTGAGTTAACAACCTTTGGATCTCTAAAGGAAACTCTTCCCTCTTGTTTCCCTTTTCACCTTTTTGTTTTAAAACCAAAGAAAAGCCTACTCCATCTTCTTCCAATGTCTTTAAGAATTATCTCTCACCAACCAACAATAGGTTGGGACCCCTTTTCTTTTCTTTCTCTTCTTCCAAGATTCATTGTACCTTGAAAGTTATTCCATCCTTCTTGAAGTACTGCAGCTTATTCAAACTACCAAGGTCTACCTAATAGCAGATGACACGCATCCATGGGTAGGATATCACACAAAAATTTGTCCTTATACCTTCCTATGAATAATTCTATCCAAGCATGTTCATTGACTATTATATGTTGATCTTTATTCAACCAAGTAACTCTATAATGATTAGTGCGAGTTACTCTTGTCAATTTTAACTTCTCTATAGATTCTAAGGAAACTATGTTATTAGTAGAACCTAAATCTATGATAACTTTATAGACCTTACCGAGTACCTTACAGTTGAATCAAAACAAATATCTTCTTTGGATTTTCTCTTCTTTGATTGGTTCTTTAAGGAGTGTTCTCCAAACCCTTAAATGCTCTCCCATCTTTGATCCTATGGGGACTTCTACAATCTTGTGGCTAGAAGACTCTTCTTGCACATAGCTATCTCTTTTCTCTCCTCCTTGTGAAGTAGAGATCTTTGCAGGACACTGATATGCAGGATGCCCAAATTGTTGACAGTCATAAGACTTCATCAAAGAGAACTAAGATCATGTTCCTTGGTTATCAATTCTCAACCTTGAACTGTTATTTGAACCTCTTCCCTTATTGTAACTACCTCTCATGTTACTGGGTTATCCTTGATTCTCTGTCACTTTATTCTCACTCTGATTCTTAGCTTTAGGATTTCTTCCTCCATATCCTCCTCAATGACCTCTATTGTCTCTTCCTTTGCCTCTCCTATTTGAGACTTGTTTCTTCTTGAACTTCTCTTCCACTTTAAGAGCTAATTCATTACATTGGTGGACTATCTTGGGGCTTAAGAGACTGATCTCTTCTTGTATATTTCATTTGAGGCCATTCTGATGTCTTGCCACCCTTAAGCTTTCTTCTTCCATCACGTGGGATCTTAAGCATAGCTTATGGAATTCTTCTATATAGGCACTGACCTCTAAGTTTTTATGCCTCAGAATTTCCCTTTTGTTGTGCAACTGCACTTCATAATCATCTGGAAGGTAAGTTTCATTTATTTTAGAAACCATACCTTTCCAACTTGTTATGGGGTTCTTTCCTCCTTTTTCCCTTTCATCTTGGACTAATTTCCACCAAGTGAGAGCACTACCTCTCAATTTTGTCTTGGCTATTCTGACTTTCAGAGCTTCAATCACACTATCACAATCTTGAAGTGATTTTTAGGATGTTCTATCCATTCCTTGATTAATTTTGGATCCATTTTTCCACTAAATAAGGGCACACCTTCTAAGGTCTTACCACTCATTTCCTTCAACATTTTCAAGAATGGCTCTTCTTGAAGCACAGGGTCTGGATCTAGGATACGGTCCTCCTAAGCCACTTGTTTACCCTTCTCATCAGCTTGTCTCATCAGTTCACTTACTGCTATAGTTTGAAGCTGCATTTCTTCTAACTTGTATGCCATTTTTGCTAACTGCTCCTTTAGGAGTTTGTTCTCCTCTCTCTATTCATCCACATGCCTTTCTATCTTTTTGTTGGTCGCCATCTTGGATGAATTTACAAACTCTTTTGAAAATCAAACCCAAACAACACAAGCCCAATTCTCTAACTTTCTCTGATACCAATCTGATGTAATATACTGATGGTCTAGTTGCTACCAAGAGTCAGCCTAACTCTACTCCAAGGTCTCTAAATGGAAATTTTAGGGTATTATCCAACTCTATCTTGAGGAAGTCACTAAGATCTTCATCTCAAGTGCTCTAGACCTGGTTTACACCATGAAGCTACAAATTCATGCTATGGAATCCATTAGGAATGATTCATTCTTGAGTTTAAACCGACGGGTTTGACCTCTTTGATCAATGCAAATAGATCAAACACAGAATACATAACAGATTACAGAAGGAATTACAAATACTCTATGAAATCTATTACATGTACAATACTCTTATAGCCTTACAACCTCTCTATATCTTCTTACAAAATCTTTTAGCTATATATCTATCTCTCAAAATATCTCCAAAATATCTCGTGCTCTTTGACAACTTCAACCACCTTACACTGGAAACCTGATCAAGCCATAAATGAACCTTCCATTACTAGAATAGATGTACCTATTCCTTCCAAGAAAAAATGACACATAGAGAGCCATTGCAGTTTACCCAGCTAGTCACAAATGTCAAATCTCAGGTTTCCTAGGTCGTTAACTAACATTACCGAGCACCTGTGTTGACTTCACCGAGAAACAAAAACATCGTCGATGAACACAGAAAATTCTACCCTGAGAGTCAGAAAATAAACCTGAAAATAAACATCAACACCGGTCAACATCACCGATGGGAATTTATGATGAACATTACCGATGAGCATTCCCAAGAGGCATTCCTGACGGACATTCCTAAGCATGAGTATCGTTGATTTGTAGATCATCAATCTTTGCTTGCTAGGGATTTGTTACATTTCTAGAGGTTTATAAACTACCTCAACACACATTTTAACTAGGAAACAACTATCTATAAACTATAGTGTTTGTTCAACGATTGACCTTGGTCATTACAAGAATTGTGAAACAAAACACCTTACAAATCGACAAATGCTTTCTATCCTAGAAATGCTACAACATGATGCCAGTTGGTTTGAAGAATGAAGGGGAAACATATTAGAGAGCCACGATAGCTATCATCCATGACATGATCCATAAGACCCCTGAGGATTACATGGATGATATCCTTGCCAAATCAATTAAAAGAGAAGATCATTTGCATGTCCTGGAATGCATATTTGATTAGGTTGGTCACTATGGCCTAATGCTCAACCCTAAGAAGTGTGTATTCAGGGTCACATCAGGAAAGATCCTGGGATTCATTTTATCATGTAGGGGCATAGAAATAGATCCTAAATAGGTCAAGGCCATTCTTGAGATGCATCCACCCAAGATGATCAGACAGGTGTGTAGCCTACATGGGAAACTCCAATTGGTGTTGTTATGCCTTGAATACCTGTCCCTACATTTTGTGTGCAAAATTTGGGGTCCTTTTTTTTTCTTCTTTATTTTCTCTTTTGGTTTGGTTTTTGTTGTTTCTTCAGGCCTTTTGGCCCCATTCGGTCATTGTCTTTCTCTGGTGTTCTTTGTTTTCTCTGGGGCCTAGTTCCTAGAGTGTCATTCCCAATATGGTGGTTTCATATATTCGGTATCTGGCGATCGTCCCTCTTCTCTTAAAGGGGAATGATCATTAGGTGATTCAGAGTCTAGACCTCGGTTGTTGACATGTTTCTCAAAATTACTTTTGGTAGCTAATGCGCTCTTCAATGAATTATTTAAGGCCTTTTACCTTGTCACTTTTATACTTGGCACAAACTAATTACCTTAGAGAGAATTTTCTTGAGAATGAAGCAATTTTTTTTCTTAGATAAGACATTTAAGCTAGAAGGTGTAGAGGTGTGTTCAACAGTATTGGTAAAGTGTTTAGGTAACAAAGTGAAGTTGTTTGCAGTACCTACTTTCAGCATTTTGAGTTCTAGGTAGGCTCTTGGATTCCTCTGATGGGTATGCCAGTTGTAGAGGCTAGCTCACTAGCAGACCATTATTTTTTCTCTCTCCTCCATCCTTTCTATCTTAATGGTGAAATTAGCTCCCACAAATGAGCATTTAAAATTTTTCTTTAGTGGCATTCATGTGACTCACACCTGAACAACTGTCCATTAAATGTCATTACTTAGCTGAGTGGGCATGCGCGTGTTAAAGTACAATAGTAGGGATACCTATCTTATAACTGATAATTGTTGTCTTTTCAAGTTAATGTTGAACAAGTTTGTAAGTCAGACCTTTTCCACCTCAGGCGACCCTCTATTAGGTCATCATTTTGGATCTTTGATAAGAAAGAAATGTTTCATGTATTAAAATTGCATTTAATTCTCAGACATATGATCTCGTTTAATATGCCTTAACATTTCTCTACTTTAGGTGGAAACTAAGATTGTTCTCAAAGCCTTCAGAGCCCAAAATATTTGAATGTTTATATACTGACGGTTTTCTGGTTGATAGGTATAGGTCAAAGAAATAAAGAAATGGCTTTACAGTCTTCACCTCCCAGGATTCCTTAACTCCTCAGTGCCACTACAGGCACCACCAAGAAGAACAAGATAGAGAGGAAATTCAAAGCTCCCGCTAATCCAGAAATATAATAAATGTGGGATGAATCAAAGGTCTTGAATTGAGTATACACTTAAAGAGATCACCGACACAGATGTTGGTACATGGGCCAAATTTCAAGGCTTCATTAAGACATGTTCATCAACTTTGATGGTCCAACGACCCCATCTTAGTTAACTTAGCAGAATCTAGTATCATTCAAGCGCCTAATTTTCTGTACTTAGTGAAAGTATTGAAGCTAATTTTTCTCCTCTCCAGATGCTACAATCTAGGAAGTGGAGCTACTATCCTGGTTTGTCCTAACCCCCTTATATACCTGATGCCCATTGTCACATTGAACCATGATGCAACCATCACAAGGTGGCGTATCCCACACTTCGCAGGTGCTGCTTCTCTCACAAAGGTTGTCACCCTCAGGGAATTCAAGGATGCAAATGATCTAGCTCGGTGCCACCACAACTTCAAAGGGATAAAAAGTCCCCACCGGGACCACAAGAAAATGTTGACAGAAATCCCTCATTCCAAGTTCAAGGAGCCCATCGAGGTGGGGATCATCTTTTTATGTAGGATTTTTGGGGAACTTGATGCCAATGAATTCTCCCCCTAGATGTATTATTTTATGTATGGTATTACAAAAAACAAGGCACACTTTGATTGGAATGATATCATCATGAAACATGTAGACATCCAGATGAGGAAGGTCAAAGTAGAGCATAAATTTTACATGACCTCCTACGTCCTCTAGCCACTTGCTTGACAATGCTAGCGAATCTAGGGATTTTAAAAAAAAATTGTTCTTAGGAAAGGAGCTAGTTAGGCTACCCCATGGGACTATTTCCCCTAGATTCAGTGGGACCATAGGTTCCCACATTTTTGTAGAGTCAACAATGCCTTCATCTTTCACAGGATAAAGGCGGTCACTGATGATCAGGGCTTAAGATTATCCATGTATGCCATGGGCTGGTTGGTGTGTGGGGATGTTATTTCATCCATTTTTTCTAGCACACTTATATTCAGGTGTCCACCTTCTCCGGGAAACCCTTCCTGTTACCCAAGCATTGTGGGGACAAAATTTTTTTATTAGAGTTTTGCAGGCAGATATTTTTGGTGCATGCCTTGACTCCCATCAAGAGGGTCACCTCTCCATCATTCTATTTTATTTGTAGGGAATACCCCTACTCCCTCACCATGGCCTCAGAAGATGAGAATGAACTTAGAATCCTTAACTTAGCCAAATATTTTTTCAGTCACAAGAATTATGATTTGCTTTGGTGACTGGAAAGGTTGATGCCCAAGGGGGTAAACCCCTATGCTTGACACTTAGAAGTTTTTAGGGCCAACTTCCAAGATGACTATGTTGTTTAAAGGTGGCACTAAATAAGAATAACAAAGTGAATGATGGAACATATTGAGCTCTAGACATTCCCATGGACTTTTTTTGACACCGGGGACCAAGTGGACCACAAGTATAAAGATACAAGCATAGATAAGATGTACCCAACTCAGGTGGATTGGGATACACCAAAGGTTTTGAGTATCAAGGCCATCTCAAAGACAATAATTGAATGTAGCCACTCATATTTTTTGAGGCTTTTCTTGAAGAGTGTCAAACTAGAAAACCAATTTTTGGAATCCTTAGGCTCCCAGGTAGCAGAGAAATCCAAAGCCCAGGGAAAGAAGAAGGATGGAACCCCACCTCAACCCTTGAATCCCATTCCCCCCCCCTGATGTAGGATTTGAGTGATAAATTGGTACGCTCCAAAAAATTCATGGTACCAGCCAACGTTAGAGTGAGCTTTGGTGTTGGAGCTACCCCGGTAGGCTCCTATCCTCCGCCTAGAGATTCTCCCTCCCTGGCCATTTTGTTAAGTGTAGCATGTGAATCAAAGATCACTAGAACTATGAGAAATAAAAATATTGAGGTGTCACTCAAGAGAAGAAAGAAGAAGGAAGGAAGAGCGGACTCCAACAAGTAAAATCCTAGACCCTGAGTCCTAGGATATACCTGAGGTTGATGAACTTTCTTCCTCCTCTTCCAGTAAAAAGGAGGATCACCCAAAGAGTCCCAAAGAGATAGAATAGATTAACGTCGATGATTACTTCCTAATGGATGATCTTGGAGAAATAGATGGTATGGTTGATAGAACCATAGAAGAAACAACAACACCAAAAATTGAGGTTCCCATACATGAGTCACCAAGGCTTAAATACTTTGTGGTCTGAGAAGAAGGTGTATCATGGCATGAAGTGGTCGAAGGCAAAAATTAAATACCTCAAGAATAAGTAAATAACTCATCCATGGAGAAATTTGTGGCTGATGAGGAAACTAAAACTATGGGAACAATCGTAACCTCTAATGCAACTCCCTTAAGGCCAATCAGTGTTCAGAGTTCGCTGACACCACATGATGCAATGATTGACAAAGTCAAGACTATATTTAGACAAGTAGATTTCAATGAGTTAACTCAACTGCCTCCACAACCTAGGCCAAATATGGATGACATCCCAGAGGGTGGTATGTAGGAAGAAGATAAGGAATGAAGGTGAACATCCCATCAACACAAAGGAAAACATGTCCAAGGGAAACCTGAATTGAACCCCGGGGATGCTTCAAGTTTGGGGATGATAATAAGCAGGCCCATTGCCCCACTATAGTGGTTATTAGAGTCCCAAAAAAGAAAATCTATAATAACTATCATGGCTCCACTATCACTAGTAGAAATTTTGGTTGAAGGCCAAGTCCCCAAGAAGCCTAAGAAGGCCCACACCCTTCAAATCACTCTAAGGGCCCCAGACGGTAATTTGGTGGCAATAATTATCGCCCCTCTAGCAGGAAAAGAAGACTCGGAGGTAACTGTCGAAGAGTATGTAATCATAGAGGTGCATCTAGGAAAAAGAACTCAGCAAGGGCAATTGGACCTCTTCAATGAAGCAAGCCAGGCGACTCATGCCCCATAAGAAAATCAATCCTATAAGGTGAAGGAGTTGAAGGTTATCAATTGCAATCTTTTCAAACTCCTGATAGAGTTAGTGCACCGCCTCGCTTTTCAAACACCTGCATCTTTGGTCTCCGTGACCCCTATCCTTAAAGGCAATGTTGATGTGCTGAGGGTTATGAAAAAGAAGGCTCTAGCGACAGATAAGTGGATGGCCTAGCAGATTGGGGCCATAAGATGTTTTCTATTTGAGTCTCTTCCAAACTTCTTCTAGGCATATAATAAAACTAAGAAGATAGATGCCATCATTCCTTAGTGGCAGGGAGAGATCGAGAAGTATGAAGAATGGTGGGATGCCTCATTAGAGATTTTGAATCTAGGGGAAGATAATGTAACAACTACAGGTATCCTAGGGGATAAGTCATACAGGCTCCTCTAGACTCAATACTACAAACTTGTATTCAAAGTCAAAACTTGAAAGCAAATAGTACGAGTGCTGGAAGAATAACTGGAGGCCATCTGGACTCCATTGGACCAATAAGTTTCCCTCATCCAAGAGATTATATTGATTGATCCTCTCAGCACCAAAAATTTTACTCTCATTGATTCCATTGTAAGGAATTTTGATGAAGTGGCCAAGGCTCAATTCCATTTCGAGGGAGATTTTAGTGGCGCAAAAATGGTAAAGCTCTCCTGGATATTGCTTAGGTCCCATGATGCAGCCAAGGTGGCTGCAGAGTTAAAGGAAAAATTCAAGGATGTCGACGTTCATTTCAAAAGTTTTGTTGATCATCTAGACTTCCTGAAGGATGTGGAAGAAGATGGTGTACTCTAGATACTAGAGGCATATGAGAAGTATAAAGGCCAATAATATTTCCTGATCCAAAGAATCCTTTACTAGAAACAAGATTCATTCTTTATTATTTGAGTGCAAGCTCCCAGATTCTGGATCTCTAGACTCCTTGTTTGTATTCTTTATAGTGATAAGTGTCGATAGCTCTTTCGATTCAATCGATCATTATATATGGTTTGTTTTCAGGTCCATGATCATCCTTGTTGGTGTGACTAGCCACATTTGGTCTGAAGGCTCACTAAAGATGCCTCCAAGAAACAAAGTGTCATGCCATCATTTAATATCTCACGTACAGGGGGCCACCAGGTCACCAATGCTGAGGAGCATTATTGAGGGCATATGGCCCAAGTAACTTTAGGAATCTCCATCACATATGCAAGTACAAGGGCACTTTTTCTGATGGCAGCTTTCATAGAGCATCTTTCTTTTCTCTCCTTTCTTCTCAAATGATTATATTATATTAAGATAATTTTGATAGTGCAGGTATTAATCGCTATAAATATTGTAATATAATGTAATTAGCTAGCGTAGGGTTAGTCCCTTAGGTAGTTAGAATTTTCTATAAATACCAAGTCTGATACCATTCCAAGGGTCGGTAAATTGATGATTTAGTTTTCCACTAGCAATACAAGCTTTTAGAGTTCTTATAAATCTTGTTTCCTAGAGGTTCAGAGTAGATTATTTCTCCCTTGAGGCCAATAGTGTAAGTACCAGTGATGCTAGATTTGAAGCTAATGAAAGAATGAGGAACACCATTCAACAATACACTCTGTGTTGTTTCCTATCCTGGAGTTAGTGAACAGTTTTCATATTGTATTCTTGGTTATGTTCTCTGTTATAGTTTTGCAATGATTTAATAAAATATTTTACCTCTTTATTGATATATGTGTGATTGAATATTATATGTATTGGTTGAGTATTTGTTATTTCTTTTCATCTAGAACTTTGTTGACGCTAAGAAGATGTATATTATGAATATAGTTAGAGATCTATACTATTGCTCTCCTATCTTTTTCTATTTTATTTGCTAGATATAAGGAAGGCTTACATGAAACCCATTATAATTAAGTCTCAGATGTTGATAAGTCAAAACCATCTATCCCCTAGAAAGAAATAGTCACTTTTCTAACTAATCTAGACTTGCACCATCGTGACCCGACAACCAGGCTCTTAGAGGATAGGAGATCCCACTATCCGGTAAGCCTCTTGAGGAGAAGTTGGTTGATACTCTGGTATTTTGTAAAAATGTATCTCTCATTGGTGAGACCATCACAAAATCCCATCAACAGGTGTGATGCTTCATCTCACAGCTCACTGATAAATGTCAGTCATTCACACATCTCCTATGGATAGATAGCAGCTTCAAATGGGACCCTCTCTATCAGTGAAGTTTCAAAAAGATCAAGGGATACTTGGAAAATCCTCCCATATTAGTACCACCTATGCCAGGTAGGCCTCTCATTCTATACTTCTCTCCAACAACCATAGCACTGAGAGGACTCCTGGCCCAGCTAGATGAAAACAAAAAAGAGAGAGCCATAAATTATATCAGCCACACATTGATAGGATATGAGCTTAATTACACACCCATGGAGAACACATGCTTAGGTGTGGTTTTTTCACACATCTCCTACAAACAAATAGAAGCTTCAAACGGGACCCTCTCTATCAATGAAGTTTCAAAAATATCATGGGATACTTGGAAAATCCACTCATCTTAGTACCGCCTATGCCAGGTAGGCTTCTCATTCTATACATCTCCCCAACAACCACATTATTGGGAGGACTCCTGGCCCAGCTAGATGACAACAAAAAAGAGAGAGCCATATATTATATTAGCCACACATTGATAGGATATGAGCTTAATTACACACCCATGGAGAAGGCATGCTTAGGTGTGGTTTTTTCCACTCAAAAGCTTTTCCATTACATACTTATTCACATTTTCAAGATCATCTCAAATGTAGATCCACTCCAATACCTACTCTCAAAGACAACTCTCAAAGGACAAATGGATAAATGGGTTATTCTCCTGAGTGAATTTTATATCCAATATGTTGACAAAAAATAAATCAAGGGGCAAGTTCTTGTTGATCACCTGGAAAAGGCACCATTGGTTGATGCATATTCTCTAGTCATGGAATCCCTTGACAAATAGCTATGCATGATAGAAGAACAACCAGCATGAAAGCTCTACTTTGACGGATCTTACACATCCCACGGTTCAGGTGCACAAATATTGTTGATTACCCCACAAGGTGACTATATCCGAAAATAATTCAAACTAGATTTCCCTACATGAACAACATAGTAGAGTATGAGGCATTGGTCATTTGAGGTAGCATGGCTATCCAATGGAACATAACTGACATATAGGTCTTCGATGATTCCCAACTTATCATCAACCAAGTCTTCGATAAATTCTAAACAAAAGATGACAAACTAATGGTTGTTAAAATGAAGGAGCAATTCCTCCACTTTCACATCACACAAGTACCATGCTTACAAAAAAAGCTTCCAACGCAATGGCTACTATTGGGTCCTTCTTTGAATTTCAAAATTGTGCCACATAGTATTAATTCTTAGTCGAGTAACTTCATGCACCCCATATGAGAGCAATGATGTTAATCAGGTATGTGTCTTGGCTGGTCACCAGTCCCCACAATAAAAAAAAAAGCTTATCTAAAAAAATGGTATCATATCCCCCCACCTCAAAAAAACCCAAAGCTAGAACCTAATTTGCAGAGCTTCCTGCTACACTATTGTAGCTAACACCCTTTATTGTCAAGGATATCACAACATTCTCTACATGTGTCTAGATAAAAGTGAAGTCACCCAATCATTGCAAGAGGTAAATGCTAGAATTTATAGTTCCCACATGAGTGGTATGGTCTTGGAAAAAAAAATTCTTAGGATCATATACTATTGGCCTACCATGTAGCATGATGCCTGCAAATTTGTGAAGAAGTTCCTACCCTGTCAATAGCATGTAAATTTTATACATGCCCCGACATAAGATCTACATCTCATCATGCGTTCCTGGCCATTTTCCTTTTGGGGTTTTGACCACATTGTAAAGATCACCCCATGTCTTCTGATGGTCACATTACATCATCAGGACCACTGAGTACTTCACAAAGTGGGTCAAAGCAATCCTACTCGCCCTCACAATAGGCATCCAAATCTTTAAGTTCATCCTCTACCATATCATTTTCCACTTTGGTATACCATCCACCATCTTCATAGATCATGGAACACCATTTGTAAACCAAAATGTAGTTTATTTATGTGAGCACCTCCATATCCATCATTGCTATTCAAGTCCATACTTCCCCCAAGGTAACAACCAAGCTGAGGAAACCAATAAATCCCTTCTTGAGATCCTCAAAAATGTTTTTAATGATATTGTTCATGACTGGCACCTCCAAATTAAGCCCACCCTCTGGGTGTATTATACTTCTTAGCACACTCCCAGAGGCACAACTCTATATTCCCTTGTATATGGTTTTGAGGTTGTCTTACCAATCAAGGTTGAATGACCATCACTCTAGGTATCACTGAGACGCCTAATTACCGATGAAGATTACAAAGTAGCTAGGCTCACACAATTTGATCTATTGAATGAGAAGTGTCAGCAAGAATATGATCACCTGGTCTTTTACCAGAACAGTCTCAAGAGGAGCTTCAACAAGAAAATCCACCCATGCCAATTCCAAGTGGGAGACATAGTACTACAAGAAAATCAAAAAGTGGGTACAGATCGAGAAAAGAAAGGGTTGTTTGAGGTCACATATAAAGGTCCCTACATTATCATTGAATGCTTTGGTTTTGGTGCATATCAGTTATCTACTCTCAAAGGGGAACCCCTAAATGATCCAATCAACATCATTCATCTCTGGTGCTTATATGCCTGATAGCTGGATTAATCATTCCATTCATCCATAAAATCCATAAAAGTAAAAAATAAAATAAATAAAAAATGTAAAAATAAGTAAAGAGAAATAAATCATCCAATGGTGAAAACTTTGCAATCAAGCACCTTGGATAAGCATGTGTTGTGAAAATCTCACAATCAAGATCACACATAGTGGACCATATCATTACATATAAAAATATCATTCTCCTCCATCCTACCCATTGCATTCCCTTTAGCCTAATCTCTTCCCATGTTCCCTAGGTGTTTAGGCCTCTTCGCACGCACCAGCTTGGATCGATCCTCCTATCCTCTATCCTAAGCTTTTGTACATATATACCTATATATAATCATCAGTCCCTGATGTACATATGTCATCCTATCACAATCCATGAGCCTCCTGTTCTTTTTGAATGTACATCTCTTGTCTTTGTCAATCCAGTTTTGCATCTGGTCTCGCCTGTACATAGCTCACATCATTGGTTAGAATCCTTGCAGAAAGTGATATAGTTCCATTCTAAATCATGTACTACAACAAGTCCCTTCTGAGAAAATCTTGATTCAGAAATTCAACCTCAGTACATCTTTTGGCCATTAGTTACCCATCTGACATTTCCTCCATCAGTGGGTCCTTGTAGGATATATCATTCCTCATGTCTAACCTATATCCAATCACCATTCCATATCATTTGATCTCTCTTGAAAAATACATCTTATGGTTGAATTTTTTATCTTGAAATTTGATTTTTATTCTTAAGTTATCATTCCCTATTCTCTCAGTTGTTCTCCTCATCAACATTGCAACAATTATTCATATCATGTTATGCTGCAAATAGATGCACTTGGAATAGGGAAATTGATCTTTTTTTCTATGAGTCAGCCAGACATGACCCTTGTATGTTTATAATTTATTAGGGTTCACATGCTGCACTTGGGAAATATCATTTATTTGTGGGCTTCTCCAACATTATTTTCACCATGGATCTTCCATGACTCATGGGTTATGTTAGGGAAACCTCTGCATGTTTTTTGTTTCAGTCCTCTACAACACCGCTGATAAGGCCTTGCGTTCCTAGTAACCTCGGTATGATCTCTAGTGTTGCTATATCAAATTAAGTTTTTAAACTAAATAGTGGTATTCCATGTCGGAATACCCCCTCGCTCAAGCTTCAAAAAATAACCCCTCCTCACCATCATATCCCTAGCAAAAATCCTATCTCAAATATAAAAAAATCCTATCCTACAATCATTCCTACATCCTAGTAATAATATAATCCCAATCCCGCATGATCCAACACACATCTAATCCCTCATCCCTAATGCAAACTTGAAATTCCCCCTCGCCTCTCTCCCCTATTCCTAAAATTTTTCTTGTGCACATGCTTACCAATCCCTTTTGTTCCAGGACTGCTAACCTGAACCCAATTTGACAGTGATATGTTGCATTTCTACTCCCCACTCTTGCATTCATTATCGGTTGCATTATTCTTCATATTCATTGTAATTTTTTTAGGTGTATTCTTTATTCACATAATCATTCATGTGTAAGTTGCATTAAGTCATTTAATTCAACATAATCACTTTAGTCTTGCATTGTTAATCCATTTTTTGATTCATTTTAGTCTTGCATTGTTAACACATTTTTAGATTCATTTTAGTCTTGCATTGTTAACTCATTTTTAGGTTCATTTTAAATCTTGCATTGTTAAAGGTCATTTTAGGCTTGCATTTTTAAAACATTTTAAGGTTCATTTTAATCATTTTTAATCCATTAAAGATTCATTTTAAATCTTGCATTGTTAAAGTTCATTTTAGTCTTGCATTGTTAAAACATTTTAAGGTTCATTTAAATAATTGTTAATCCACTAAAAGATTCATTTTAGGTTCATTTTAAATCTTGCATTATTAGATAATTTTTAGTCTGGCATTGTTAACATTGCATTAATTTTCATCATATAAGCAGTGTATTTTAATTAAGCATAGGCAAATACATTACATACATAATAAAACCATCTCACATCCTACATCCACACACGTCAGTAAAATATAAACATCATCAATCCTGCATAATCAACATGTTATAAATATGCATAACATCATACATCACCCACATGGTAGTCTATCATATACATCATATAGCATAAATATTTAATCAATAATAATACAAGGCTCAAAACACAAACATATTGGCCAAAACTGTTTAACATATATATCACAAACATGCCCAAAAATCATGAAAGAATAAAATTCCAGGATTTCCATCCAAACTATCTCACATATATGCATACAAAAATGGGCTCTAAGTCCCAACAAAAAAATCCATGCACAACATCACCATGTGTCACTATCCCTCTAAGCCTCCCTATGAGGCTACTCATTCACATCCTACATCCTTGTATCCTACTCATCCCATGAAATGGGTACCTGTACATGCCCCAATGTATATCTCAATCCAACTCGGGCATACTTTTAAAATAGTGAGAATCCTAATAACATACCTACACTGTGGAGACGTTTAAATGTGTCTCCTTCTGCCCTAGTACCTATAATTGTGCCAATATTGATCCTTGTCCCTGCACCTATATCCTGTCCCTCTTGTTGGGTATTTTTCTTGAAGGTTCTTAGTACAATGTGAATACTTACTCTCTATATTTTCAATTTAACTCATGCAAGAGAAATCATAATTGATGAGGACTAATTCCTGCTTCTAGTTTGAGATCCACAAGCTCAGGCAGGTGTACCTTCAAATGAATACTGATTCTCAATATTTATGATAGTGGATTAGGGCTTTTTCTGATATATCTTGTTGTATTTTAGTATATGAATTAATGAACCACCTTGCCCATGACAATGACTAACTGAATACAAAGTGTTACCAGCCAAATTATGATCTTGCCAATAATAAGCATCAGTGAGATAAGGATTCTCGTCCTTCTTCCTTTTTTAGTTCTCTGAACTTAGGAGGGTTAACCTAGTGATTGTCAATTGAAGGAATCAACAAAATGAACTGTATTCTTAATACAATTTCTTAAAACACATATATTCTTTGTAATTGAACTATAAATGATTGATTTTATTTAAATATTGGATGATGATTAACTACTTGCCAAAACCCTTACCAGTGCCTTGATACTTGGGCAAGGAGTCAATATCAAATGTAAATCCACAACAACCTAATTAATGAAAATACATGCAATTTAGATAGAATGTCTTACAAATTTTCATTTCACTCCCACACCCCTATCATTAGATCCTAATATTAATGCTTATCTCTCTAGGATCAGCTTTAAGAATTACTCATTCCTTGAAAGAACTCACAAGCAACTGCACAATCACCTTGTAATTGGTATATCTAAAATGCCTTGAAAATTAAACATACAAGAACTGAAATAGAAATATAAATAGACAACACAGCATATAGATCAAAAATTTCAATGTGTTTTGTTAATATTGTTACTTCTTCAAATACATTCAATAGACAATAAGAAAAAAAACTCAGACAAAATTGAGTGGTCTGGTTTGCACTTATATTTCACCTCTCATCCCCTTACAAAATGATACAAATACTATATATATAGTCTAAACCATCTTGGAATCCTTAAATACTAAGGATGCAACAAGGTTTGGATGGTTTAAGACCTAACCCTAAAAGATAGAAGAAGATAAAAGACAGTAAGACACCAAGCGGTGGAAGGACAAAATAAGAATAAAATCAAATTAGATCTTGAAATCTCTTTCTAGCTGCCACCACTATTTGAATATATTCTTGATAGCCTCCAATAATTATTGTGATATTTAGTGACCGCCATGACATGCTAACATACACTAATCTTTCTGATCACTAACCTCCCTCTACTCAAAGATCAGGTGCCATGTGTCCTTCTACTCCTCATCTAGTATGTTAAGGTCAACTTTCACAGGTTTCTTTTTCTTGGGCTTTGTGAGAATGTCCCATGCTACTACATCTTCCTCTGTAGGCCAATTAAAGCTCTGAATGCTTTCTAATTAATCATTTTGCCTTTCCCATCTAGCATATATTAGGCTTTTGACATCTGTTACAAATTTATTTAAATCTATCTCAGCCTTAAATGCCTCATCCAATGTTCTATTGAAGCTTTACATATCTAATTCATTATTTTCAGCAATAATTTCCTCTTTAATAGGAAATAATGAATCAAATTCATTTCTCCATACCTCCACTACCTTGATCTGATCATCTTCTGACCTTATGGAGGGAATAAACTTGTTGTAATCAGATCCAAACATATTTAATTTGTCCTCTATCTGATTTTCCTTTCCCTTGAATAAGGACAAGGTTATCATAATTTTCTCTATGTCGTCACCAACTTGTGTGACTATTTTTGGTAAGTCAGACCTAAGTGGCTTCAAGGATGCTAACCTTTCAAACAAATTGGTCTAAACTGACCAAGTCCCAAAGTATGGGTTCAATGTTGAAACAAAATTGGTTACCGCAATTTGTAGGTCAGGAAACTTTTTGTAGGCTCCATGAACTAAATCAAATTTATCTTTTAAAATATTAATACTATGCTACAAAATATTGAAAAAGGCTTCTAAAGCCACATTATTCTAGTTTGTATCTTTTTGTCATGTTTCCTCCTCAGCATCCCCTACATCCTTTGTTTGTACAAGTGCATCTTGACCTGATGTTTAGGTTCAGTAGGAATAACTTGAGGGATCTCTTCTAGCCTCTGAGTTATCTCTGCTATTATTTTCTCCAAAGCATTTATCTTTATTAATTCCAATTTTGTGTCTTTTACAACAAGACTTGTCTCATCAAATATCTTTTGATACCTATTTGACATTTGTATAGATTTTTCTTCATTAAGATGAGAAAAGTGAGTTAGGGACTCTCAAATTTATACATCACCTGTATTTTGAACACACCAGATGATTTTGCACCCTTCCATATTCTCTTGTAAATTTATCAATGATGGCTTATGGTATTTGGTAACTAGAGCCAACATAGATAGAGTTTGAGATTGTGCATTATAACCACACCCTTTAATCATCTCTCCCACTTGTATCTCTATTGAGAGTTTGATGTCTAATTTCCTTCTAATTTGTTCTATGATGAAGGATAAAGTCGGGTCCCTTCCCTCTACTTGTAACATGCCACTAGACTTCACTAATTGTCTAGCTTCATCACGGGTCAAGTTCTCAGATTCTGGATCATATTCTTGGAGAGCGTGCAAATCTTCACTTGTTATTTCTTCTCCTCCTTCAAATTTTATTTTTTCCCCCACTTGTTGTTTGGCCCAAATAAGGAAATCCTTTAATTATTTAGTCTTTATGAATTCACCATCTTTCAATAATTCTTCTTGTTGTGTCTTCTCTTTTATTTTTGCCTTCTCTTATGACCTTTCTCAATTGATGATCATAGGCTCTTTTCCCAATAAATAGTGCACTCACTTTATCCTTTTTCTTCTTCTGTGTCTTGACAAAAAAATGCTCCCATGTTTCCACCTTTTTCTTTTTCTTTTGAGGTTCAACAATTACCTCAGACTCATGTCCTTTTGTTAGGTCAATTATGTTTTCCTCAGTATGAGGTGGCTGATCGATTGGTGGTGGGCTGTGTAATGAGTAACTACTATCATTATATTCTGAGGATGATTTTTTATAAGGACATGTGTCCATATCCTCAATTTTTTCTTCTAATTGGATACACAGCATGCCATAGGATTCAATCATCTTATCTAAAATTTGTAGATAAGGAAAACTAGGGAAATATCCTCCCAATGGGATGCCTTTCTTCTTGAGTTGTTTCTCTAAATCTATTAATTCTTGTTACTTTGTTGTTTTGGCTGAAATTTAATCCTCTTAAAGGATGTTTTTGATAAGGTCATCCTCTACACACTGCTCATGCACCTTAGTATTAGGAATAGTGGGTGTCAAGAGTCTTTTCACACTGGATATAAATCCCTCTATATCCACATATCTGTATAATGTTACATTCATCCTAAAAATGCTTAAATACATACTCACTGAATCAAAGGCCCTCTTACCTATTGTAAAATCAAAAGTAATAAACTGCCTAGACCTGTGTGTGTTCCTTTTCTATGTGGAGCCAAATGCTCCTTCTTAGTCAACATGAGCTGCCATATAAACTCCATGACAGAAATCCTTGGTGGTACTTTGTAAAAAATGTGTGGTGGTTGGGAGCAACCATAAACTCTAATTAGAGTTAAATTTTGATGAATATAGAAATCTCCTAAGTTGTGATCTCCATTCTATTTATCCACAAAATTGTAGGGCATCAAAAGTTGTAATACTTTAATTGGTATACTAGTCATATTAACTCCTAAATTGCTCAGTATGGGATATACTACCCAGTTCTCAAAAGCACATAACTCATTCTCTCTAGATATGTAATTCCATACCCTCAACGAAAGTTTCATAGGGTTGGCTTGACAATGATAAAATCTTCTAGGCATCAGATTGGGCAGGTCCATGATATTAAAATTGTAGAACAAAATTAAATACATGAGTAATGAATATTGTAGTAATTTAGGGCTTCCTACCTTCTTATTAATATCCATGAATCCCTGATGTATCTTGTCCATTACATATTGAATGTAATCATAATTTGTGCTCACATAGGGACTTTGCAAGTCCAAAATTAACATAAGCATATCAGAAGATACTCTTTCTCTTCCACTATCAACCCATAAAACTCTACACATGGCATAGGAAATGTACTTCATGTAAAATGCTAGGTCTTTGTATAAATAGGGATAGGTGCTATATAATTTTAGGTTCCTTTCGGGACATGGGCTTAAATCAATTTGGCTACAATGTCAACCTCCATAGTATATCTAGCAGCTAAGAATTTAACGTTTATCTCTGTTGTGTAGGGGTTGTATATATTAAACACTTTCATGAATGATGCCCTGTCAAGGGTTACTAGGATTGTGCCACCATCTTTCTTAATGGTTTTTTAAATTGGATCATACCTACTAGCTAGTTCCAACAACAAATCCACATCCAAAAATAGATTAGGAACTATTAATTTGTCTAACCCTGACATTAAAGGGTTTGACACAAGCACAAGACCCTCATTTTTCATATGAAAATAGTTAAAAAAATGATAGCTTTAATACTCAGGAGTCTTTGCATCTCTAATGTAAGAAAAATTGTTTCCAAGGTATTTGTCATTTACCTTCTTTTCCTAATTGGATCCTGGAAGGAGAGCTATGAACTCCTTAGAGTAATTTCTCTTTCCCTTGAGATCATCATTACCATCTCCACTCTTCTCACTAGCTGAGTAAACACTCACCACTCTGCTCATATTTTCTATCTTGAATTGCAGCTGATCAAATCTCTTTCGTCGCCCTGAAATTATGGATAGCTCTATTCTCTTGAAAACACTTACCACTTATGCAAATTTCTCCTTGAAAACTTAAACTCTTGGTGAAATTAAATGAACAATGGTAGTGCCTACTTATTCATACAAATTAATGCACACATATTATTTAAAAATCATGGATTTGCAATTCAGTCACTCATTTCATTACTTTTATGTGCTGTGATATCAATATTACTTTCTAGCTGTGGCATTTGAAACTGACAAGTGATCAATTTTGAATGAGTGCTTTTTCAACTAAAACATTACTAGATTTGAAATAAGACCAAGATATGATATGATTGGCTCATTTAAACATGTTTTCATAGTCTCTATGTTCCGATTGGCTGATTAGTGTAAAACATGGTGAGGAAGAAAACCTTAGACTCTACCTTTCTCAAAAATAGGTTTCCTTCAATGACTATGCGACTGTATGATCTCCTTGTTGCTGAGAGTTATCTTTAACTCCTATTTTGTTCTAAGAATTAATGATCACCACATGATCAACATGTTGATCAATGTTCATCTCTTAATTGTTGAATGATTTCACTTAACTCATGTTTCATTTTGAGACTCGGTGACTAAGGCTTCAAATAACTCTTTCTTAAACCTTTAGTTTCTTTAGAGACTATGCGACTATGCAAAATCAAAGTCACTTTAAGATTTCATTTACCTTGAGTTTCTTTTGAGATTACATGACCATCAATAGATCTTCCTTCAATCGGATGGTTGACGTGAAATCTCATATCCATTTTGTACTTTCTCGATTTGATCTGAGAATTTGTGACTACCTTTAGATCAGTTTTTAATCCAATGGTTCATGTGAAATCTCCTTAGATTTGTCTTTATGTATAGCTCATGTTCAGACTTCGTGACTTAAGCTATCTCCAAGTTGCGGGATGAATTTTTTAACCTCGTATTTACATTGAGACTTTACGCAAACCTCATATCTAAGAATGAGTTAGACATGTGTCCAGATCTAAATCACCACCACTAAATCGCTGAAATTTATTTGATTATTTGACTTTTATCAGTGATTTCATGGTATACACTAGATCTTTTCTCTTTCACATTTCAAATCTCCTCTCTGCAAACTTCACTTGAGCTTTACTTAAATTTTATTAACCATAGTTCTTATTGAGACTTCACGATTAACTAAATCTTGTTGTCACTGAATGAATTATCTGACTGAAGGTTTATAACGAGATTGAATGCCATCCTTTAGATCTTCTTCTAATATTATTGTATTCTCTAGATCTCTGAAGCTTCTATTCATCTAAACTTTTATCTTGCGACATAACGTTGGCCGCAGGATCAATCTTGAATCGGACGGTAGTCACATCATCTCATTTTTTTAAACTTAACCCTTGATTTTATTAGAGATCTCACAACTGAATGAATTTAACTCATCTCTTAACCTTGGCATATTTGTGAGACACCATGACTAAAGAAACTTAAATTCGCTCAAATATTTCTTAACTAAAGAGTTTATTGCGAGACTTTGCGCCCACCGCTAAATTATCTTGAAAATCAAAGGCTATCGCTAAATCTCACGAACTTTGACTTAACTCTTATTTCCTTTATCGATCACGTGACTACCTAAAAAATTCAACCCATATTTAACTCTAGTTTTCTTTATGAGACTGCACGACTGAATGATCTTAAAGTCGCCAAAGGATTCTTTAACTCTGGGTTTTCAAACAAGACTTTCTGCGCACCACAAGATCAAGATTTTCATCAACGACCTGCGTAAAATCTCCTTAACACTAAAAGCATATTCTTTTCTTATGGAGATAACACGACCAAAGAATTTTTCTAATTCTCTAAGTAATATAGAATATTATCAAGGCTTAAAGAGACATTGCAACTTAAGATTGAAACATGAAAAAGAAACATAACTTAAGTGACTTAGATCTTTCTTAAAAAGTAAATGCAAAATAGAAACCATTTTGAAGAACTAGGGTATTTCTCTTGGATATGCATGAAAACTGACATAGGACTTATGGCTTTACACATTTCTTTGAATTCTAAGGCTTAGAGAGAAACATTTGCAGAGAAATTTTGACATTGCATAGGATTTTTTCATTTAAAGCAGGAAACTAACTAAGATCTCAAAAATTTTAATAGCAAGCTTCAAAACTGGAAATACAACCAACACTTGTCTAGAGGATCATGTATCAGAGCTCTCTTTATCCTACATCTGGACAAAACCAGCAGCTAACTCTCTATGGCCCTGGTAATGGCTAGTCCTGTGACTCTGCCCCCTCCTCTAGCTTTTCCCCTGTACCCTAGGTGAAGACCCACCCCTGTCCACTACCTCTGATCAATCGGGAAACCTCCCCTCCTCTTGACACCACCAATCCCCTAGCAAATTTGAAATACTCTCTATGTGCTTCTGATACTGCATAATGGTACATGGATCTATGCCAACCTACCCACTTTCTGAGTGTCTCAACCTCCCTACTGAGCCCTCATGCCCCATGTCCACCAATAAAAGATAGCTCTTTTGTAATCCCCCAACCTCCTATAGAAATGCATCCCTCTAATATTGTAGTCTCACCCTCTCTACCTTCTAAGCATCCCTTTCCTATTGCAACCTATTCCTCTCCTCCACTAGGGAAAACTAATCCTCCATAATCTCCCAGCCTGTGCCTTTGCATCACCCAGCTCTCCACCCAACTCTCCCACTTGCCTATTGAGATCATTAAATTGTCTCCTAAAACTAGCTAAATTATCCTATGCCTAATCCCTCTCAACTCTCAAGTTATCCCTCTCTTCCCTAATTGCATCCCTATATCCCTATGTGTCTCATAGTTGCTGACTGGTGGCTGCATGCATAAGCTCAGCAGACCTCAACCTCTTTTCCAGTGAATCACCAGAGGCACCTAATGATGATCCACTCATATCAATGGGACCCTACGTGTTGGGTGGCGGCCTCACATCCTACTCCCCCCATGCACCTCCCTCACCTCCTCTCCCCCAATCTCATACTCGTCCTCTCCTCTCTCCTCCTCT
>MU223442.1:770873-785363 GCA_018584345.1 Thuja plicata | reverse complement strand
CATCACATGCTACTACATATGCCTTTGTAGGCCAATTAAAGCTCTGAATGCTTTCTAACTATGCCTTTTACCTTTCCCATCTAGTATATGTTATGCTTTTGAAATCTGTTACAAATTTATTTAAATCTGTCTCAGCCTTAAATGCCTCATCCAATGTTCTATTGAACCTTTCCATATCTAATTCATTGTTGTCAGCAATAATTTCCTCTTTAATAGGAAATAATGAATCAAAATCATTTCTCCATACCTCCACTGCCTTTATCTGATCATCTTCTAACCTTATGGAGGGAATAAACTTGTTGTAATCAGATCCAACCATATTTAATTTGACCTCTATCTAATTTTCCTTGCCCTTGAATAAGGACAAGGTTATCCCAATTTTCTCTATGTCATCACCTACTTGTGTGACTATTTTTAGTAAGTCAGACCTAAGTGGCTTCAAGGATGCTAACCTTTCAAACAAATCGGTCCTAACTGACCAAGTCCCAAAGTATGGGTTCAATATTGAAACAAAATTGGTTACCTCAATTTTTAGGGCGGGCAACTTTTTGTAGGCTCCATGAACTAAATCAACTTTATCTTTTAAAATATTAATTCTATGCCACAAAATATTGAAAAAGGCTTCTAAAGCCACATTATTCTTCTTTGTATCTTTTTTTCATGTTTCCTCCTCAACATCCCCTTCATCCTTTGTTTGTACAAGTGCATCTTTAGTCTATTTAGGTTCAGTAGGAACAACTTGAGGGATCTCTTGTAGCCTCTGATTTATCTCTGCTATTATTTTCTCCAAAGCATTTATCTTTATTAATTCAAATTCTTTGTCTTTTACAACAAGACTTGTCTCGTCAAATATCTTTTGATACCTATTTGACATTTGTATAGATTTTTATTCATTAAGATGAGAAAAGTGAGTTAGGGACTCCCAAATTTCTAGATTCCCTTTTTTGTGAACACACAAGATGATTTTGTACCCTTCCATCTTCTCTTGTACATTTGTCAATTATGGCTTATGGTATTTGGTAACTAGAGCCCACATAGCTAGAGTTTGAGATTGTGCATTATAACCACACCCTTTAATCATCTCTCTCACTTGTATCTCTGTTGATAATTTGATGTTTTATTTCCTTCTAATTTGGTCTATGATGAAGGATAAATCCAAGTTCCTTCCCTCTACTTGTAACATGCCACTAGACTTCACTAATTGTCTAGCTTCATTAGGGGTCATGTTCTCAGATTATGGATCACATTCTTGGAGAGCATGCAAATATTCACTTGTTATTTCTTCTCCTCCTTCACATTTTATTTGTGCCCCCACTTGTTGTTGTTTGTCACAAATAAAGAAATCCTTGAATTCTTTAGTCTTTATGAATTCATCATCTTTCAATAATTCTTCCTGTTGTGTCTTCTCTTTTATTTTTTCCTTCTCTTATGACCTTTCTCAATTGATGATCATAGACTCTTTTCCCAGTAAATAGTGCACTCACTTTATCCTTTTTCTTCTTCTGTGTCTTGACAATGAAAGGCTCCCATGTTTCCACCTTTTGCTTTTTGTTTTGAGGTTCAACAACTACCTCAACCTCATGTCCTTCTGTTAGATCAATTATGTTTTCCTTAGTATGAGGTGGCTGATCCATTGGTGGTGGGCTATGTAATGAGTAAGTACTATCACTATATTCTAAGGATAATTGTTTATTAGGACCTATGTCCATATCCTCCAATTTTTCTTCTAATTGGATGCACAACATGTCATAGGATTCAATCATCTTATCTAAAATTTGTAGATAAGGAAAACTAGGGAAATATCCTCCAAATGGGATCCCTTTCTTCTTGAGTTGTTTCTCTAAATCTATTAATTCTTGGTACTTTGTTGTTCTGGCTGAAATTTCATCCTCTTAAAGGATGTTTCTAATAAGGTCCTCCTCTACACACTGCTCATGCACCTTAGTATTAGGAATAGTGGGTGTCAGGAGTCTTTTGGCACTGGATATAAATCCCTCTGTATCCACATATCTGTATAATGCTACATTCATCCTAAAATGGCTTAACAACCTATTCACTAAATCATAGGCCCTCTAACCTATTGTAAAATCAAAAGCAATAAACTGCCTAGACCTGTGTATGTTCCTTTTCTATGTGGAGCCAAATACTCCTTCTTAGTCAACATGAGCTGCCATATAAACTCTATGATAGAAATCCTTGGTGATACTTTGTATGGAAAAATGTGTGGTGGTTGGGAGCAACCATAAACTCTGATTAGAGTTAAATTTTGATGAATATAGAAATCTCCCCAGTTGTGATCTCTATTCCATTTATCCACAAACTTGTAGGGCATCAAAAGTTGTAATACTTTGATTGGTATACTAGTCATATTAACTCCTAAATTTCTCAATAGGGGATATACTACCCAGTTCTCGAAAGCACATAACTCATTCTCTCTAGATATGTAATTCCATACCCTCAATCAAAGTTGCATAGGGTTGGCTTGACAATGATAAAATCTTCTAGGCATCAGATTGGGCTGGTACATGATATTAAAATATCAGAACAAAATTAAATGCATGAGCAATGAATATTGTAGGAATTTAGGGCTTCCTACCTTCTTATTACTATCCATGAATCCCTGATACATCTTGTCTATTACATATTGAATGTAATCATAAGTTGTGCTCACATAGGGACTTTGCAAGTCCAAAATTAACATAAGCATATCAGAAGATACTCTTTCTCTTCCAATATCAACCCCTAAAAACCTACACATGGAATACGAAATGTACTTCATGTAAAAGCCAGGTCTTTGTAGAAATAGGGTGCATTATCACTAGGGATTGGTGCTATATAATTTCATGTTCCTTTCAAGACATGGGCTAAATCAATTTTTCTACAATGTCGGCCTCCATAGTATATCTAGTAGCTAAGGCTTTAACATTTATCTCTATTGTGCAGGGATTGTATATATTAAATACTTTCAATAATGATGCCCTGTCAAGGGTTACTAGGATTGTGCCACCATCTTTCTTAATGGTCTTTTAAATTGGATCATACCTACTAGCTAGTTCCAACAATAAATCCACGTCCAAAAACACATCAGGAACTATTAATTTTTCTAACCCTGACATTCAAGGGTTTGACAAAGGCACAAGACCCTCACTTTTCATATGGAAATAGTTAAACAAATGATAGCCTTAATAATCAGGAATCTTTGCATCTGTAATGTATGAAAAATTGTCACCAAGGTATTCATCATTTACCTTCTTTCTTTGATTGGATCCTGGAAGGAGAGCTATGAACTCCTCTAAGTAATTTATCTTTCCCTTGAGATCATCATCACCATCTCCACTCTTCCCACTAGCTAAGGCAACACTCACCACTCTGCTCATCTTTTCTTTCTTGAATTGCAACTGATCAAATCTCTTTTCTCGCCCTAAAATTCTAGATAGGTCTGTTCTCTTGAAAGCACTTACCACTTATGCAAAGTTCTCTCTGAAAACTAAAACTCTTGGTGAAATTAAATGAACAATGGTATTGCCTACTTATTCAGAGAAATCAATGCACAAATATTATTTCAAAATCATGGATTTGCAATTTAGTCACTTATTTCATTACGTTTATGTGTTGTGATATCTATTTTACTTTCTAGCCGTGGCATTTAAAACTGACAAGTGATCAATTTTGAATGAGTATTTTTCAACTAAAACCCTATTATATTCAAAATATGATGAAGATATGATATGATTGGGTCATTTATCAGAACTCAGTAACTCTTTAAACATGTTGTCATAATCTCTATGTTCTGATTGGTTGATCAGTGTACAACATGGCGAGGAAGATAACCTTAGACTCTACCTTTCTCAATCTCAGGTTTCCTTCAACAACTACACAACTGTATGATCTCCTTGTCAATGAGAGTTATCTTTAACTCTTTTTTTTTTCTAAGACTTAATGATCACCACACGATCAACATCTTGATTAAGGTTCATCTCTTAATCATTGAATGAATTCACTTAACTCATGTTTCCTTTTGAGACTCGGTGACTAAGGCTTCAAATAACTCTTTCTTAAACCTTTAGTTTCTTTAGAGACTACGTGAATGTGCAAAATCAAAGTCACCTTAAGATTTTATTAACCTTGAGTTTCTTTTGAGATTACATGACCATCACTAGGTCTTCCTTCAATCAAATGGTTGACGTGAAATCTCATATCCATTTTTTACTTCCTCCATTTGATTTGAGAATTTGTGACTACCTTTAGATCAACTTTTAATCTAATGGTCCATGTGAAATCTCCTTAGCTTTGTCTTTAACTGCAACTCATGTTGAGACTTCATGACTTAAGCTATCTCCAAGTTGTGGGATGAATTTTTTAACCTCGCATTTACATTGAGACTTTATGCAAACCTCATATCCAATAATTACTTAGACATGTGTCCATATCTAAATCACCACCACTAAATCACTGAACTTTCTTTGATTATTTGACTTTTATCAATGACTTCACGCTATACACTATATCTTTTCTCCTTCACAGTTTAGATCTCCTCACTGCAAACTTCACTTAACTTTTATTAACCATAGTTCTTATTGAGACTTCATGACTAACTAAATCTCGTTGTCGCTAAATGAATTATTTGACTCAAGGTTTATAATGAGATTAAATTCCATCCTGTAGATCTTCTTCTAATATGACGGTAGTTGCTAGACCTCTTAAGCTTCCATTCATCTGAACTTTTATCTTGCGACATAACGATGGCCATAGGATCAATTTTGAATCAGACGGTAGTTGCTTCATCTCATGTTTTTTTAACTTAACCCTTGATTTTATTAGAGATCTCGTGACTGAATGAATTTAACTCATCTCTTAACCTTGGCATATTTGTGAGTCACTACGACTGAAGAAACTTAAATTTGCTTAAATATTTCTTAACTAAAGAGTTTATTGTGAGACTTCACGCCCACCACTAAATTATCTTGAAAATAAATGGCTATCACTAAATCTCAAGAACTTTGACTTAAGTCTGATTTCCTTTTGTGATCACGAGACTGCCTGAAAAAATTAACCCATCTTTAACTATAATTTTCTTTAAAACTGAAAGCATATTCTTAAAACTGAAAGCATATTCTTTTCTTATGGAGATAACATGACCAAAGAATATTTCTAAGTCTCTAAGTAATATGAAATATTCTCAGAGCTTAAAGAGACATCGTGACTTAAGATTGAAACATGAAAAAGAAACATAACTTAAGTGACTCAGATCTTTCTTAAAAAGTAACTACAAAATAGAAACCATTTTGAAGAACTAGGGCTTTTCACTTGGATATGCATGAAAACTGACCTAGGACTTAAGGTTTTACACATTTCTTTGAATTATAAGGCTTAGAGACCAACATTTGCAGAGAAATTTTGATAACATTGCATAGGATTTTGTCATTTAAAGCAGGAAACTGACTAAGAACTCAAAAATTTTAATAGCAAGCTTCAAAACAAGAAATACAACCAACACCTATCTAGAGGATCATGTATCAAAGCTCTCTTTATCTTGTATCTGGACAAAACTAGTGGTTAATTCTCTATGGCCCTATCTATGGCTGGTTTTGTGACTCTGCCCCCTCCTCTAGCTTTTCCCCTATACCCTAGGTGTAGACCCACCCCTATCCTCTACCTCCCATCAATTGAGAAACCTCCCCTCCTTTGACACCACCAATCCCCTAGCCGATTTGAAAGACTCTTTATGTGCTTCTGGTACTGCATAATGGTACATGTCTCTATGCCAACCTACCCTCTCTCTGAGTGTCGCAACCTCTCTGCTGAGCCCTCTAGCCCCACCTCCACCAATAAAATATAGCTCTTTTCTAATCCCCCAAACCTCCTGTAGGAACGCATCCCTCTCATGCTGTAGTCTCACCCTCTCCACCATCTAAGAATCCATTTCCTATTGCAACATGTTCCTCTCCTCCACAAGGGAAAACTAATCCTCCATAATCTCTTAGCCTGTTCTTGTGCGGCACCCAGCTCTCCACCCAACTCTCCAACCTACCTATTGAGATCATTGAATTGTCTCTTCAAACTAGCCATATTATCCTGTGCCTAAACCCTCTCAACTCTCAAGTTATCCCTCTCAGTCCTTAGAGCATCCCTCTCTTCCCTAATTTCATTCCTATATCCTGATGTGTCTCGCAGCTGCTGACTGGTGGCTACATGCATAAGCTTAGCAGACCTCATCCTCTTTGCCAGTGAATCACCAGAGGCACTTGATGATGATCTGCTCATATCAGTAGGACCCTATGTGTTAGGTGGTGGCCTCACATCCTACTCCCCCCATCCACCTCCATCTCCTCCTCTCCCTAATCTCATACTCCTCCTCTCATCTCTCCTCTCCTCTCTCCTCCTCTCCTCTCTCCTCTCCTCTCTCCTCCTCACCTCTCCCTCCTCTCTCAGCCTCTCCTCTCCCTCCTACTATTGGCGATCATATCTATGGAGCTACCACAAGTACAAGCCTTTCATGTCTAGCCAAACTTCCTTCTCTCATCCTCTTCTGTATCGCAACCAAGGTTTCTGCTTTCCCAAATCTATCATTCTCAAGAATTAATCATGTCCTCCCACAACATGAGGTCTCTTGAATGCATCATTGTAATCCTGTGTGCTACCCCGATATGTTGACCCCCTCTACCAATCACACTGGATATGCTAAATACCTCGCTAGGTTAACTCTAATCTCTACATGTCTAAGGGAGGACCAAACTATGAAACCCTCTCCTAGGTCACTCTCCTGTACCACCTCGTAGGATCTTGTACCCCCTGCGTGAACCCAAACTGCCTATCAACTCTATCTGGTTGATAATACTCAACTATATGATCCCATCTCCCTATGAGGAATATGGGTGTCATCATGTAAGGAAAATCTGTCTGATCGTCAGCCTATAGTCCAACCTGTGTGTAGGGCCTCCATGTGATCCCATCTAAGATCTCATCAATCGTAACCCTCTTGTAATTTTTTTAATCTATGTCATGATAAGCGAGCAGCTCCTCCCATCTATACACTACAAGATGGTCTTCCTATCGTGTGCTCCTCCCAATTGTTCTGAGAACGACGATGTGCTCCCATGCCCAAACCTAGAGTAGGGTGGTACACCTGATACTCCTCTCATTACCTCCACAACCATGATAGACTATCTGGTGGATATTCAGGTAGATCTCTATTAACATTAGTGTTGCCCATGCCAGAGGTACCCCTTCCCTATAATCCACATGATCACTGGGATGAGGATTAGTGTCACACCAGTCCCTCCCGTGTCTAGGGAAATGTAACTTGAAACCAATCTGTTACACAAAAGTAAATCTGATGCAATGGATGCAGTCACCATCTCCATGTACACCCTCCTATGAGGCATACATGCTAGGTAGCCCAAGCCAATAGCCTCCACAAGAGTCTAGTCCACCGGTGTGAAGTGATACGTTGCCTATAATATGATAGCATATGTTTCCCATGACACTAGTCAATAGACGGACCACTCTGTACAACCCAAGCACTCATGAGTCATTCTAATCCTTCTCAAAACCTGCTAACTACATTTCAAATTCCCCGCTCTTATTCTTATAGCCCATTCCCTCCCTTTTTTGCATTCCAACCCATCTAGCATGCATTCCTGTGGCCATAGGAATGTTTTCCCCACAACCAAACCTATGTCACTGGAATACTTCCCGCGAAATGATGTCAGCCCCCCTTCCCCCGGTCCCTTGTGGGACCACTTTTTTCCCCTTCTCATCTCTGCCTTCTCTAAGAATGTGTTCCTATAGAAAATAATTGTGGAAACACATTCCCACAACAAACTTTAACCCCTGCTTCCCATTGGTGTTCCCACCAAAAAATCTTACACCTACCCTTCTCCTGACCAATCTTACATGGCAACGGGTTCCCACTGATCCTGATGGAAATCTTGCTGGGGATTCTCTCATAGCAAGCCATTTTCAACTACCCTAAAACTGCCAAAAAACATAAAAGATAAAATCATAAATCTACTTTCTCAAGCCCACATGTGTGTCTAACATGCCATGCTTCCTTACACTGCACACCACATCCATCTGATTCCTTGGTCATCCCCTCAAAATCGCTACGCCCTTTCCCAATTGAACTTAATCAGAACATGAGTTGAGATGAAGGCAATGGAATAATGAAATGACGTATGTTAAGGTCCTCTTTTTGTGTTAGGAAAAAGTTGAAAATAGCCAAAGTGTTTAAGGATCTCACCATTTTACATAATTTTGGGATCCTTCAAATACTCTAATCATCAAAAGACTACAATATCCTTAAGAGCTACAAGCTCAAAATTTTCTATGTTAAATTTGAGTAATTTTTCCATGTCAGGTGTTATTCATATCCCAAGGCTGAAATCTTCTTGAGAAATACAAGGATACATAATCTCCTAGGTCATAGGTTTTTTTTTGGAAGGCCAGGGAACGTCTTATGTTTTTGGAACAATCAAAATCCCTAAATTCCTAAAGAGCCTTAAAGCACCAAATTTTTTTATTGTCCTAAACAACTTAGTTTCCCTAAGTTCCTTTAGAAATTGAACTAAAGACGAACTGAACCTTCTCACAAGATATATATTTATCAAACCCTTGAAAGTGACTCATCACTCAAAGTAGAAAGTGAAGGGAAATGAATCAATGAATGGCAATTTGTTCTCCTGAAAATTAATGAAAATACAAATTTCCTAAATGGTGTTAAAGAAATGAGAGATAAGGCATCTACATTAAATATAAAACCAAAAGGGAGGTGACATTATGGAATTTAACCATATTCACCAACAATACAACTACAATAATAAATATATGCCACTATGAACTCCAAAATTGAATACATACAACCATATTATTAATATGGTATAGCAAAGTCAAGAAAAGATCACCCAAAGTCAAGAAAGGCTACCCAATTTGGCATTAATGATGTCATCCTCCCCCATAATGACCATTAGAGAGAACATGAAGTATATCTCTGAGCTTCTAGAACCTTTCAAAAGCTAAAGCCTTTGTGAAGGTATATGTAATTTGATCTTTTGTATTGTAGTACAAAATTTTGATCAAGCCTTGTTGAACAAATTCTCTGATATAGTCATGTTGTATCTCAATATGTTTGGTTTTACTATGAAAAAATAGATTCTTTATCATTTTTATAGAACTTTTGTTTGTACAGTATGTTAGTTCAAATCTTGATCTTTGACCTTTTGTTCAATTTAAAGTCGCCTTGTTATTTTTGTGGATCTCAAGCTGCCTAAGCCCTCATGTTTAAAATACCAGCAAAAGGATCCCCCCTGTATTTCACCTTTTCTTGTTAAAAAGAGAAAAATATTTTGCTAACGTGTCTTTTGAACAAGTTTGAACAACTATGAACAACCTTGAACCAGTTCAAGACTGTTCAAGAGTGTTCAAGCTTGTTCATATTTTTATGAAGTGATAGTAGGTGAATAGTGTTTTTTCTAAAAGAGGTGTTTCATGACCACAAGCTATAGAAATTTTGGTTGATCAAAGACGGAAGTTTATTGATTAAGCATGTGACTCCTTGTACAAGAATGTAGGCAGGATATTAAGGAACAGGCTTGAACAGTGGTGAACACATATAAACAGCCTTGAAATCAGTTCAAGAGTGTTCAAGAGTGTTCAAAGATCTTAAAAAGTGACATGCGGCATAAACGAAGGAAACCCACCATCTTTTCAGATGTGGACCCCACTTGGGTAAGGCTTTTAATGAAGAGATATATTGGCGGCGGTTAAGTCATGTTTGAGCTATCGAATTAAGGAGGAATTTGTACGGCATAAAATTTTGTGCAAAGACTTCTCTCTTCAAGATTTTATTTCCTTAATTATGAGAAATTAATTACTCATTCATGGTGTTTCTTTTAAAACCCTTCTTTGTGTTCATTTTAATTTTGAAAAATTATCATTGTCTGTATGCGCAAACAGTGGAGGTAAGGGTTTTTGGAGCTCTGGTTGCAGAATTTTCCTCAGAGATTAAGGTAAGTCAGGCTGTAACTCCTCTAGTATTTAAATTTATGAGCTTCTGAATTTTACAGGAGTTGTTGTAGCAATTTGCAGTCTATTCTTGTAAAAATAAAGTCTGCATTTCATTTCTTTGGGAGTGTGTCTAGTTTGGTCTATGAAAATCCTACTGTAACAGACACAGATTTAGAGGGATATGATGTTGAGGGAATAGTTGATAGAATTAATACATCTATCAAGGAAAATGTTCCTTCTATGCAAATTTTAAGTAGTGGGTTGTGTGTAGCTGCTTGTTTCCCTCCTGTACTGGTATGTCCGTAACTTATTCATGAGTTTATCAGACATTATGATCAGCAAATTGAATTAATTCTTAAAAGGAATGGTGAGGTATTAATGGTTGTGAATAGAGGAATTGTTGCTTTAGCTTTCCAAATCCAAGAGAGGACCTTTTTTGCTTTCTCTCCTGCCCAATCTCTTTTTAAATTTATGCCAAATGCTGACACAAACCGAACTGCAATATCAAAACATTGGTTACTAAATGCCCAAAGGGGACGTTCTTGCTTACCCAAAAATCTAAGCAGAAATCATGTGCGTCCATACATTAGTGATATTATGGTAATGCTACATAGAGTCAGAGGGTCACCTGAGGCTTCCTTATTTTCTTACTGGTTGTTCTGTTATGTAAAAATTATTATAGAGGGCAAACACAAGTTGGATTGGGCTAAATTAATTGTAGAATCTATGAGGGAATAAATGAATAGTTCCAAGATTACTGGATGTAGGTTTTATATGTCTTCTTATCTAATGTATTGTCTAGCATGTAGTAGAACATGGGATGGTATGATCCATGAGACTTGGATTGATGGCATGTGTGTTTTTGAATACTTCCCTATGCTTTACAAAGACAATGTGATTCATAATTACAGGAGGGTTCATGACACCTTTATGGGTAAGCTTTGTTCTGAGATGTCTGGAGTTTCAGCCAGGAGAATGAGTTCAGAAGCTTAGTAGTTTGTCACTAGATTTGGGAGTTTTTATATTTAGCTCCCTAGGTTCTCTTATATAAGAATTGGTGGTTTTGAAGATGCCCTACCAAATTTCCTAGATATGCATTTGATTGTTTCATCCTTCCTAAAGTCTGTAGACATCTTTCTATTGTGCTCAAACATTTCCTTCCTAGGGAAAGAGGTGAGAAAATCTTCCCGTTCCAGCTAGGAAAGCTTTCATGCCTTACCATTTAAGATGAAATAAGTATAGGTAGTGACCTTGGTCATTTTAATTTCAAGCACTACACAGAATGAATAGGCTTTGATAACAAAAACTTTTCTAGTGGCAGCCTAGGTATCAGGTCTCATATGTTTCCATTTCCCCATTTAGAGGATTTCTGGGAGGACTGTGCAAATGAATCCCAAGTCATGACTAGAAGTCATAGAAGACTTTGCATTTTCTAAATTTTGTCCATGAGAATGTAGTTCAGTATAGAGGGGGTAACGAATGATGGTTCTAATTTGATTGAACCTAATTTCAAAGGACTTCTAGACACTGAAGAGATAAATGTTGATTGGTCAAAGGAGGACGAAGATGACATTGAATGCAAAACACATGTTCTCAAATTAACTGAAAAATGGCTGCAAGAAAAAAGGGAGCAGTCTAATCCTAAAATGATTGGAGTTAAATCTTCAATTTTATTTTCCTCCCCCTCTATTTCTAATATGCCTAAACCATCTGGTAATGTAGGTTCCTCTGCTAACCAGCAGAAGAAAGATTCTAAGAAGAGTTTTGTGGGAGAGATTTCCCCTGGTCTCTCCTCAACACATTACTAGGTCGAGATCCTGATCACAAAGGAAAGTAAAGATGGGTAAGGAGCAGACAGAGACAGTTAACCTGGAGGATGACAAGTTTGGAGACTTGAACTATCAAATTGGAGATGATGACCAAATTCAGAAGGATCTCTTTGACCTCAGTGATGTAACCCTGGATCTAATGGACATCCCTGTTAAAGTTGGTCCTCAACCAAAAACAACTAGTGATACTCCCAAATGGTTAAGTTCTTCAGTTAACAAGAATCAGAGTCTGATTCCTGCGTTAATTCTAGTGTAAGATATTGTTAGTAAATATGCTCAAAAGACTCCTAAATCTAAAAAGGTGAAGAGTACAACATGCATGTTTGCTGATGCCAAAACTGGGAAAAGGATAGCTGAGGTAGATACTTAAAGACCAAAGGAAGAAAAACAAGATCTGGTGGTTGAGGATTTTGAAGTAACCAAAATTGAGTTAGGAACAATGGACAGAGCTAGAAAGAACCACCTTTTCAAGGAAATAGCTCAACAAATGTTGATTACATCGGTGCAGGATAGCAAAGACAAGAAGGAATTGAAATAGACCATTGTTTCACTTTCTCAGTTTATTAATACATTCTGCAAATTCAATGCTACCCCTTTGTCCCAGTTATCTCAGGTGTTTGATCCCAATTCTAAAGAAAGTAAGACATTGTTGAATCAAGTTTAGAGGGGGCAGACTTTGGTTTGTTCAGTTGATGAATGGATGTCTTAGGTACTCAATAATGGCAGGCAGTACATTAAACATTCACATTCAATTCTTCATTATACTGAGATAGTGATAGGAGATTTTCAGGCTCAATGCCAAGTATGGGGTATAGATGAGGAAAAATGGGTGTCAGCAATGACAAAATTTATGGAAATCAAGAGGCATGGCTTTAATAAATTATGTGCAAAAAACTCACTAAAAGGTACTGAAGAGTTCTTTTTCTTCATTCTCAGGAAGAATATCAGTTGGCACATTGCTCTAATAAGAAGTGCTATCATAGAGAATAAGGAATGTAAAGCCGAACCTAAACAGATCCAAAAAGCTACCCTGATTGAGTTGAAAGTGATTAATTTCACTTATACCTACCCCTCCATCTTTGGTGAGAAAGAACTAAAGGGCACTCTGGATGCTTTCGACTCAAAAATTAAGACTATCAGAGAAAAGATTCATCCTAAAGCCTCTGACTTAACTAAAATAGCAAGGATAGAGTCTATGCTTTATTTGTGTGTCGATCAGTTATCCAATGTCACTGAGAATGTGAAGAAGCTAAGGTGGAACAAAGATGCCTCTATGGCCTGAATAGTGAACTCCAAGATTCCCCATCTATCGCTCATGAAAGAACTGGTTCAGGCTTATAAAGAATGGAAGCCAACTCAATTAGTTACTAATGAAGAAGGAAGCCCAGCGGGAAGCGAGGATCATGCCATATATAAGGAGCCTAATTTGGCTATCTAGTTGTTTTTATTGAATTAGTATGCAAAACTTTTAGGACGTGTGTCCTCTTTCCAATGGTTTAGTTTTTTAACTATTTTCCCAACAGGCCATGTTTTTCAGGAGGCCTCTCGATGCTTTGCTACTATTTATTTTAGCTGCTCAAAATTTGAAAGGGTTCAAAAAAAAATTGACTGATAGATATAGTTATTTGATAATTATAGTTCAAATTGCTAAATATTATGAACATAATAGATTTTAGACATTTATCTGTGTATTAATTTCTGAAATATATGACAGGAAGGTTATTGAATCTATGTTTTTTATAAACTAGAACAAGGTGTCCTGTGTTGACATATTGTTTGGCCTTTTTTATATATCTATCTTCTATCTCATGATATCTAAATTATGGTTTTTATCTATTTCTTATTATCGGTTATATTTCCTTCATGTTTGTGTTACCCAAATTTTTCATTCCGTGCATTTGGTCTGGTTTTCCCTGTCTTGTTTCTTCTGTCATATTTTCTTAGATCTTCAGCTCAAGCTTCATGTCTAAACCCTTAGAATTCCTTAAAACCCTAAGTTCTCAAGTGTTAAACGATGTAATGAACCCTAAGCCTTGGCTTGTTCTATTTCATCGTTACCTTTTTAAGTCACTTAAGACATGTGCCATAAGTCAGGTCGCTTGATCGCTTTACCAGAATCGAATATGCTAAATCATCTCCCGACTTTGCTTTTGCCTTGTGTCGCGTAGTCTCGTTAAGAAACGGAATATTCCTTCAGCTTCTTAAGACTTAGTGATCTCTCTTTAGTCGGGTTGTCGCTTGATTTCCATGTTATAATCTTTAAAGGGAACGGGACCCACCTTCAGTCGGGTGATCGCGTGAGGATTTAGCAAGTCAAAGAAATGTCTTCTGACCTTGCACCTACTTCATGTCGCATGATCGCTGGATCAGCTCAATCAAACAGTTAGGCTCTTTCTTTAGTCGCGTGGTCTCATGATTAAATGGTGGTTAAGAGATAACAGTCACGACCATGCGACTAACTGTTTGATGTTAGTAGAAATACTCAGTCAGGTTGTCGCTAGATAAGGTGGGATGACTCAGTTGTTCAGAAAGTGTTACATGGACAAAGGAAAAGATGACATCTATCACAAAGCTAATAGTTGTCGCCTGATCACTTGATGAAGGAGGAGGATCACGCGATAACAAGACTAAGGTATGTTCTCCTTCAGTCGCGAAG
>MU223442.1:755558-765813 GCA_018584345.1 Thuja plicata | reverse complement strand
TCTCTTCTCTCTCTTTTCCTCTCTCCTGTGTTTTCTAGGGTTAGGGTTTCCCAGGACCATCTGAAGCTTGTTGCATCCTAAGGGATCCCAAGATGGTCTTAGCCCTATATATAGCAGAAAAGTTGCATTTGCAAGGGTCGGTTCTTCTTCTTTTGTTCCTTCTGTCCTGTAACTTTTCTGAATTCTTGACAGAGATAAGAGATTTTGTAACCCAGGAGTTCACTTTTATGCAGAAGGCATGCTCTATGACATTTCTTTGTCCTTGGTATATTTTTTGTATGAGTTTGTAACTCACTGTGAGAAGTAATATGCAGAGCTTCAACTTTTGGATCAATTTGTTGAATTGTGTCAACCTTGTCTCTTTTCTGCTTGTTTGTATGTGTCTTGGTTGTTGATGGATTAACTGTGGATGACTTTATTCCTCTTAATCAGTCCTTTCACAGCATCTACTTGTAGAAGAGTATGTCTGCTTGCAGGTTGTAACTAGTGTTTACTGTTTAAAATTGTTAACTGTGAAGAAGTCTTTCGTTTTAACTGGTTTACTCATGACCTGGTTATGAAATATTTATGCATGCCTATACAGGGGACTTGTGTTTTATTTAAAATTTAGAGGTAGTTGACCGAGGGGTTTATCCTGTGTGTGTTATGTTTTCATGCCAATTTCGGTGCATCACCTAGTAGGTAGTTTGCTTTCAGTCATTTCCCTTTCAAGCACTCTTTCTATCCCTTTCCCTCAAAAGATTTACTTTCCTGTTTGAGAAGAAAATTAAGGTGATTATCCAAGAGGAACCAGCCTAGAATCTGGAGGTCTCATCTCAGTTAGCATAGGTCCCACAACCTAGAGATGATTCCCTTGTTATACTGGATTATCAAGACCAAGAGAGCTTGAGATCAGAGGCGCAAATTTAGTGTATAACAATTTTCTCAGAAGCAAATCATCAAAGAATGATATTCCGGCCTTTATAAGCTTTCTGGTTAAAATCTAATCAATTAAATCATTATCTCATTTCATTGAACATGAGATTAGGGAGTTGTACTTGTTATAGAATTCAGAGGGAAGTGATCAAAAAAGATACTTACCCAACTGTTAGAAATAGTTTGTCTTTTAAGGGTGATAGAGTAAACTTAAAAGGTTGTTTGTAGAAAGAAAAATTTGTTCGCTAATAGATTTTTTTTGACTCTACTGGGGAGCGCTTACGGTGTAGACATGTGTTTTAATACTCTATTTTATGAACAAGTTATGGTCCTACTAGCTGTGATAATACCAAATTTGGAGGAGCAACCTCTTGTTATTCAACCAAATCTTAACTTTCAAAATACTCAAGAGGATATCATTTCTGATTTGAACAATGTTGCTTGGAATTTAAAGACCAGCTATCACCAGTATCAACAAGTTCTCCTCATTTTAGAAGAAGAGGAAGATAGAGGAGAGTGGTTGAGAGGACTCCCGATCGCTCAAGAGCCACAAGTTGTTGACAAAATTGCTCAGAGGCAATAAGATAAAATAATACTGGATTCTCGACCTTACACCAGGTCTCAGAGGAAGGAGAGTATTTTTGATAATTTCTTCAGAATTTTTCAAAATCTTCATTTTTGACCTCTTCCATCTTAACACCCAAAGAAAAAAGTAGACCTTCCCCTCCTAAAACTACTCCCAATTCTTCTTCATCCTCTAGTGTTTGGCAAGCTTTAACTTTGTTTGGTATTCAAGCACCACCTCTAGTAACAATCTTTCCAAGTGTATTTATGGCTCAGCCATGGGGTGTAGCTGTTGGTCCTTTAAATTTGGGAGCTCATCATCCTCTCCCTAAAGGTATTAAAGAAGTCTTACCAAAATTTTCTAAAGAAGGCAGAGTTTTGGTAGATGAGCACTTGAATGCATTCAATGTAGCTACTGCCATTCTGGCCGTGCAACATGAGGATGTAGTTGTAAGACTCTTCACTCAATCTCTCTTAGAAGGAGCTGTAAAATGGTTTGGCCATTTGCCAGCTGGATCCATCACAAATTGGCAAACCATGAAGATCATGTTTGAAGGACATTTTAAAGGGGCTGATGATGAACATTCTTTGCTAGCACAATTAACAAAAATGAAGAAAGAGATTCATGAGCCCATGAGAGATTATGTGGAAAGATACAACAAAGTTATCCATAGAATTCCTATTGCCAAAAGAATGACCCGTAAGAACCAATAGTGTTTCTTTGTAAACTCTATGCCCCCGGACATAGGATTTCACTTAAGGAGTAGGCCAACTGATTTAGTTGTTGCCCAAGAATAGTCTACTGAGTTAGAAGATGATCTTATTATAGCCGGGAAATGGACAAAAGATGTTCAAATTTCTCATTCTCAACCTTTTACTTCAGCTCCTACAAATCTAGTTGTTCAAAGACTCATGAATGACGTAATTGCCTTGAAAAGACAATTACCAAAACAAGGATCTTCATTCCCTTCTCCTTATCAAGATATCAGCCGAAAGTAGCCTAATCAATGGCACAATAAAACTCCTCTCTTGCCTTCTACTCAACCAAGATTGTCCTTAGAAGCTTCACCAAAAGAAGCTGTCATGTGTTGTTTTCATGTAACGATAGATCATGATGGTAATCCTTTCCCTAATATGCAAAGACATGTACAAATAGAGGCCCCTAAAGATATGTTGTGAGAATGCACTGTGGAAGAGCTCCCTCACGATAGACCTGGCAACTCTAGTTCATACTTTTTAGAATACGAATCTGACTCAGAAAGAGGAGATATTATGGTCACTCTTAGGGATCCTGCTTATGCTATGCTTACTCAAAATAAAAAGTTTTCAAAGAACACTTCAACTTCAGCTAACCCTATCCATAAGACATGGGATCCTGTAAGTAATGCTTCTTCTTCTAGTCCTTTGACTTCTGATGTTAATGTTGTGCAAAAAGATTCTAGCATGTCCACTTTTGATATTGTAGAATTTGGCAAGTCTTCTGCTATCCAAATCTCCCCTGTAGAATATCTAAGGTTAAATCCCAAAGAACTAGATAAATTGGTCAAATACATGAAAGGTGACCTTTTGGACTCGTCACAGTATAACCAATGTACCATTGAATGAACTGATGATTGAGTTGATATTCCTATAGTTGTTTCACCATTTGTTATGAATCAGAGTGACACTGCTATCACTCCTACCCCAGAACTAAAATGTGAATTTGATGAAACCAGGAAGCCTGACCCCTTTTATATTTCTCTACTCCTAAATGGTCTTAAATTGAGTAATTGAATTATAGATTTAGGTGCCTCTGATAACATTACGCCCTCATCTATAGCCAAAGATTTAGGTTTAACCATGACCAAAACTTTTGGGAGGTGCTATTCTATGGATGGGAAACAAGTGCCCTTAATTGGTCAAGTTAAAGGTGCTCATGCTGTTTTAGCAGCCCATCCCGATAAGAGACTCAAAATAACTATTTTAGAAGTAGACATACTTGCAAGTTATGGAATGCTCTTGAGTAGAACTTTTTGTAGACACATGGGTGGGGAAATAAAGATGGATTGGTCAGAAGCAATCATCCCTATTGGGAAGAAAAAGGTCAAACTAGAACCTGAAGCCAAGAATAAATACACTATAATTCCATCTGATGATCCTAAGGCACAAATTTTATTTGAAGATTGTGAGTTTGGTAATTACATGATTTTCTCAGATGAAACCCTCTCCTATCTATGAATACTCTAGTGGAAATGAGCAAATTTGGTCAATGGATTTTGATGGTAGTTGCGCTACTGCGGGTTCTGGAGCTGGTGTTGTTTTTAAAGGGCCTGATGATCAATATATTCCTTTCTCTTACAAATTGGATTTTAAAAATACCAATAATACCACCAAATATGAGGCTCTATTGTTAGGGCTATGAGAAGCCAAAGTATTGGGAATAAAGGCACTTATTGTGAACGGTGACGCCGAGCTTATCGTCAAACAAGTAAAAGGTCAATTTTCAGTAAAAAATGAACATTTGAGGCATTACAAAAATTTGGTGTGGGGAAAAATGGATTTTTTGAAGCTTTTTCCATAGAAGCTATTCCTAGGAGTCTCAATACAAGGGCTGATTCCCTAGCTATATTAGCATCTCTACTCCTCCATCACCCGGATTTCAAAACAGGAACATATAGTGTTGAGATGATATATAGACTAGCTGTCCCAGATAACATTGAACACCTGCAAGTTTTTGAAGATGATACCCGGATAAAGGTTTTTATGATGTGTGTAGAAGCTTTCTCTTCCATGTACTTTGAAGGAATATATGAAGACAGTGAAGGGTCTATTCCTGAATTCTTACCAGAAGAGGATGTTGTCCAGTTGAAGAGAAACAAAATTCCCAAAGGTTTGGTTTCCTTAGAGAACTTTTTTTCTCGAAAAAGATGATAGTTTCATTTCAAGAAAAAATTCTCAATCAGATGTGCAAAAGGAATATGACAAGGTAAATATTGGCACTATCACTAAAACAAAATGGATATCTATAGGTAAAACTTTGTTTTCCCAAGAATAGAAAAACCTTCAGATCCTTTTAATAGCCTACACTGATGTTTTTGCTTGGGATTATAGTGACCTTAAAGACTTTCGAAAAGGGAAATTCAATCACCACATCCCTCTCAAGCTTGAATCAAAACCTTTCAGACAAAAGCTTCATAGTTACAACCCTAAGGTTTCTGAAATGATCCTAAAAGAAGTTGAGAAAATGCTAAAAGCTAGAATCATTTACCCCATTCATTACTCAACTTGGGTCACCAATATTGTCCCTATCAGAAAAAAGAATGGTGAAATAAGAATTTGTGTAGATTTTAGGAATTTAAATCAGGTGAGCCTAAAAGATAATTATGCCCTGCCCAAAATGGAACACATATTACAAGCAGTTGCTGGGTCAGAAATGATGTCTCTGCTTGATGGGTTTTCCGAATATAATCAGGTAAGTGTGGCTGAAGAAGATGAACAGAAGACTACTTTTACTACACCATTGGGAACTTTTTCTTACAATAGGATGCCCTTTGGCCTGATCAATGCAAGGGAAACTTTTCAAAGTGTAATGGATTCTTCTTTTGCCGATTTGAAAAATAGAATTATAGTAATTTGCATTGATGACTTAACTGTGTACTCCAAAAGAAGGAAACATCATTTCTAAGATCTCAAATCAGTCCTACAGAGGTGTAGAGATAATGGCATATCTCTTAATCCTAAAAAATTATTTTTTTGTGTGACTAAGGGAAATTTTTTGGGACACATCATATCCAAAAAAGGGAGTAGGATTGATCCCAAAAGAGTGAGGGCTATCCAAAAAATTAGTCTACCTTCAACAAGAACAAGAGTCAAATCTTTCTTCAGTCAGATTAACTTTTTAAGAGCTTTTGTCCCAGATTTTTCTGAGTTAACAAGGCACATAGTGGGAATGATGAGTGAAAAACATCCCTTTAAGTGGACAAAAGAAGGTAGAAAATATTTTGGATAAATTAAGACAGTTGTAGAAAATGCCCCATCTCTAGTTTACCTGGACTACAAAAAAGGTTTTATCATTTGTTGTTATGCTTCTGATCACACACTATCTAGAATTATAACTCAGAAATATGTTTCAGGAAATGAAGCTCCCATTTCTTTCATGATTAAACCTTTAAAAAATCATGAAATAAAGTATTCCCCATCAAAAAACAAGCCTTTGCTGTGGTGAAATAAGTTAAGCAGTTCAGATTCTACATCCTTCATTCTCATTCTATAGCATTTGTTTGTGATTCAGCAGTGAAGGCACTACTCACCCAACAAGAAATAGCGATGAACAAAAGAGCAGCATGGGTGATGAAGATTTAGGAATATGATTTGATAATAAATCCCACTAAACTGGTCAAAGGCAGGGGCCTTTGTAAATTTATTGCAGAAAATGTTAGTCGTCCTAAAAATTTGGAATATGAAATATCTCAAGTATTATTGGTTAGTTTAACAGATTCTTGGTTCTATGACATTGCCTATTTCTTGACTTATGGAGAATGTCCACAAAGGCTGTCACCTAAAGAAAGACAAACTCTAAGGCTGCAAGTTGCAAAGTATGTAATATGGAAAGGTGTGTTGTATAAAAGGGGTCTCGATGGTACCTTTCTAAGATGTGTGGATAAAAGTAAGCAATTGCAGTTGCTCAAAACCTTTCATGAAGAGGCCTGTGGAGGCCATTTCTCATCTACTGTAACGCCATTCAAAATTCTTTGAAATTTTTTTTATTGGTCAGGTATGTTCAGAGATGCCTATGCATTCGTCAGGAATTGTGAAAAATGTCAATTATTTTCTAGAAGGCCTCAATTAGCTTCTTTGCCTTTAAGACCAGTTGTGGTAAGTGAACCATTCAAACAATGGGGTATTGATTTTATCAGCCCTTTCAACCCTCGGTCAAGTGAAGGTCACATTTACATCCTAACAGAGACTGACTACTTCACTAAGTGGATCAAGGCTATTCCAACCAAAAAGGCTAATTCTCAAGTAGTTTGTGATTTCGTAAAAGATAACATCTTGGTGTGTTTTGGAGTACCCCAAAAGGTTGTAGCAGATAATGCCACTTACTTCTCCTTGTAGGAGCTTTCCCTTTTCTGTTTTGATCATAATATCTCCCTGGCTCATTCGTCTGATTATTTAGACCAAGGAAATGGATAGGCTGAGTCAAGTAATAAAAATCTGATAATGATCATGAAAAAGCTAGTGGATGATAGTGGAAAAAATTCTCATAATAAAATTTTTGAAGCCCTTTGGGCTAATAGAATTATGCCTAAAAGAGAAATCGGTATGGCAGCCTTTAAATTGGTGTATGGAATTGGGGCACAAGTATCAGTTCCTTTGGAACTCTCCGCAGCTAAGCTGCAAATGGCCATTGAGGATCAAACTTTTAAAGACTCCTTGGAGAAAAGAATTATGTACTTGCATATACTAGAAGAAGAAAGAGAAGCTCTGGTTGATAAGATTACTGAGCATCAAGCTCGAGTGAAAATCATTTTTGATAGGAAAGCAAGACCGAGAATTTTTCTGAAAGGAGATGAGGTTTTGCTATGGGACAAAAGAAAAGCTCTGAAAGGCACCCACAGTAAGTTTGAATCACTTTGCAAAGGCCCCTTTGTTATCACTAAAGAATTGGGAATGAATGCTTTTAGGTTGGCTTATCCAGATGGAACGATCTTACCATTTTCTTATAATGGCCAAGATCTCAAATTATTGAAGCTTTAGTCAAGATCTGTGTGTCCTCTTGTATATATTAGTTTAGGTTTGCATTTGTTTGGTGTGTCTTTCCTTTCTTGCGAATTTTCTTAGCCCTTTTGCAGCAGTTTGCGAAAGCAGAGTAGTTGAGTTCTTTGGCTTTTGAGGAAAAGCCAGTCTCCAGTCAGAGCTAGTGTTAGTTTAAATCTTGATCTTTGACCTTTTGTTCAATTTATAGTCACCTTGTTTTTTTTGTGGATCTCAAGCTGCCTAAGCCCTCATGTTTAAAATCCCAGTGAAAAGATCCCCCCTGTATTTCACCTTTGCTTGTTAAAAAGAGAAAAATCTTTTGCTAACATGTCTTCTGAACAGGTTTGAACAGGTTTGAACAACTATGAATAGTCTTCAACTCGGTTCAAGAGTGTTCAATAGTGTTCAAGCTTGTTCATATTTTTATGAAGTGGTAGTAGGTGAATAGCATTTTCACTAAAAGAGGTGCTTCATGATCACAAGCTATAGAACTTTTGGTTGATCAAAGATGGAAGTTTATTGATTAAGAATGTGACTCCTTGTACAAGAACGTAGGTGGGATATTAAGGAAGAGGCTTGAACAGTGGTGAACACATATGAACAGCCTTGAACTCAGTTCAAGAGTGTTCAAGAGTGTTCAAGGATCTTAAAAAGTGACATGTGGCATAAACGAAAGACAACCACCATCTTTTCAGATGTGGACCCCACTCGGGTAAGGCTTTTAATGAAGAGATATATTGGTAGTGGTTAAGTCATGCTTGAGCTATCGAATTAATGAGGAATTTGTGCAGCATAAAATTTTGTCCAAAGTGGTAGTAAATGATCGCATGTGGGAATGGTCACTTCTCTCTTCAAGATTTTATTGCCTTAATTATGAGAAATTAATTACTCATTTGTGGTGTTTCTTTTAAAACCCTTCTTTGTGTTCATTTTTCTTTTGAAAAACTGTCACTGTCTGTATGTGCAAAGAGTGGAAATAAGGGTTTTTGGAGCTCCGGTTGCAAAATTTTCCTCAGTGATTAACGTAAGTTAGGTTGTAACTCCTCCAGTGTTTAAATTTATGAGCTTGTGAATTTTACAGGAGTTTCTATAGCAATTTGTAGTCTATTTTTTTAAAAATGAAGTCAGCATTTCATTTCTTTGGGAGTGTATCTAGTTTGGTGTGCGAAAATCCTACTGTAACAGACATAGATTTAGAGGGATATGATGTTGAGGGAATAGCTGATAGACTTACTACATCTGTCAAGGAAAATGTTCCTTCCATGCAAATTTTAAGTAGTGGGTTGTGTGTAGCTGCTTGTTTCCCTCCTGCGGTGGTATGTCCTAAACTTATTCATGAGTGTATCAGACATTATGATCAGTGAACCGAATCAATTCTTAAAAGTAATGGTGGGGTGTTAATGGCTGTGAACAAAGGAATTGTTGCTTTGGATTTCCAAATCCAAGAGGGGACCTTTTCTTCTTTCTCTCCCACCCAATCTCTTGTTAAATTTAAGCCAAATGCTGCCGCAAACTGAACTGCAATAGCAAAACACTGGTTACTAAATGCCCAAAGGGGAGGTTCTCGCTTACCCAAAAAGCTAAGAAGAAATCATGTGCGTCCATACATTAGTGATATTATGGTAATGCTACATAGAGTAAGAGTGTCACCTGAGGATTCCTTATTTTTTGACTGATTGTTTTGTTATGTAGAAATTATTATAGAGGGCAAACACAAGTTGGATTGCTCTAAATTAATTGTAGAATCTATGAGGGAAAAACTAAATAGTTCCTATGCGTGTGTATTTGGGTACCTGTTAGAAACAACACAAACACTCAATAAGTCATTATATTAGTTAGAAAGGGTTAGAAAATCATGCAAAACCCACTAAAACTGACCTATTTCCTTCTAACTAGAAAGAGTGTGATTCATAACATACTAGCCCTCAGAATATGCTATAAATCAGTGACCAATACTATTCTAGCATGAAGGATTTGATTCAAATTGAGCTAAAAAAATGGAAAAACATGTAATCTAGCTTAAAAGATGGATTTAAAACAATGAACTAGCATGAAATAATAGATGAAATATGAGTCTAATATTAATTTAATAGCATAACAATGTAATTAAACTCTAAAAGTGAAGGCTTATTTTCTCTCAAAATAGGCTTCTATTTATAGAAGAATGGGAGAGAGAGAGAGGGGGGGGGGACAAGGTTCATTTATGAATTAGGAGGCTCATAAATGAAGGTGTAAGAGCCATTAACACCTAAGGCATTAATAAGGCATGGGAGAGACATAGACTTAAGGCATCTTCATTAATAAGGCATTAATGAAAGCCTTAAAGAGGTAAGGGAGGAAGGCTTGAGAAAATCGAATTTCTCAAGTGGGTGGAGTTGTTAAGTATTCCTTAATGGAATGTGACAACATTAGGAGGTGGGTTAGGATAGAATTTAGGATTAGGACTAGATTAGTATGGGTGAATGGGTTGAGAAGGGTTAGAACCCAGGGTAGAAGTGGTTGAGATAGGTTAGGTTGGGGTTTAGGGGAATGTTAATAAATAAAATAAACTTATTTAATTCATTTAAAAATATAGGAATTAATTATTTAAACAATGAAATTGCTTTTTAATCATTAGGGGATTATAGCCATTTTAATTAAATTAAATAGACTAGGGGAATGGGTTATTTTGCAAGTGAGTATTTGATTAGGGATTTATTTAATTCCTTTATAATTAAATACTTGTTGGTTGACAGTTTGTCCTCCCGTTAGATTTATAATCTCTGACTCTTTTAGCACTTAAGGTGAGAGAACAAAAGGATGTCACCAACAAATGGGTCAGTGTATGCCTTCTATCACTGCCCTCTGAATTGACAGGTACAACTCCCTGATTGTATTTAATTTTCAATGAATATGTTTTTCTGACTGATCATCAGATTATCTCTTATGAGTTTTTAACCAAATTGCTCGTAGGCACAAACAATTCAGGAAAGGATAAAGTGAAGATAATCTACAACCCTCAATAGAATGCTGATTATAGATCATCAGAAACACTATCTTC
>MU223442.1:725221-746428 GCA_018584345.1 Thuja plicata | reverse complement strand
TTTAGCACTTGGAAAATCTAGGGTTTCCAGGGTTTACCACAGCACAGAGCTCAGAACAAAGAACCAGGAAGTTGCCAAGCCATAAGTACCACCACAGATCTTTCTTCTGAGACTTTCTGAATTCCTGGATGCCATGACCACCAATCATTCTTCTGCTGAAAAGATCATCAATTATAAGATTATAATCTTTGCCAGAATGGGTGCTATAACCTACCCAAGACCTTGAAAATATCCCCCCTGGCTTAGAGAAAAAAGCAGATGAAGGGAAATCTGGCAAAGATCACTTACCTATAGTGACTTAGACCTAGACTCATGACTGACCAGACTGACCAATATTGCCAAAAAAATGAGTGACTTAAAGTCAGACAACAATACTATAGCCATATTTGATTTTGATAACATTTGATTGGTCAAAATTGATTTGAATTGTATGGCTATAATAGTTAATATAAATCAATGATAAAAATCACTTAGGACATTAAATAGATTTGAAGTATTATGCCAAGTAGTAATAGGGTTATTTGGACATAATCGAGGGTATGATCACACTTAGGGAAAATAGGGTCTATAGTTGCTACATACCTAATTCAGGTGGTTATAGTTCCAATCTTACTAGCTGTAGCTTTTATATGTCTTCTTATCTAATGTATTGTCTAGCATGTAGTAGAATATCGGATGGTATGATCCATGAGCCTTGGATTTATGGCATGTGTGTTTTTGAATACTTCCCTATCCTTCGCAAAGACAATGTGATTCAGAATTATAGGAGGGTTCATGACACCTTTATGGGTAAGCTTTGTTCTGAGATCTCTGGAGTTTCAGCTAGGAGAATGAGTTCAAAAGCTTAGCAGTTTATCACTAGATTTGGGAGTTTTTATATTCAGTTCCCTAGGTTCTCTTATATAAGAATTGGTGGTTTTGAAGACGCCCCTACCAAATTGCCTAGATATGCATTTGATTGTTTCATCCTTGCTGAAGTTTGTAGATAGCTTTCTATTGTGCTCAAATGTTTCCTTCCTGGGGAACGAGGTGAGAAAATCTTCCCATTGTAGCTAGGAAAGCTTTCATGCCTTACCATTGAAGATGCAATAAGTATTGGTAGTGACCTTGGTCATTTTGATTTAAAGTACTACACAGAATGAATAGGCTTTGACAACAAAAACTTTGCTAGCGGCAGCCTAGGTCTCAGGTCTCATATGTTTCTAGTTCCCCATTTAGAGGATTTCTGGGAGGACTATGCAAATGAATCCCAAGTCATGACAAGAAGTCATAGCAGACTTTTCATTTCCCAAATTTTGTCCATGAGAATAAAGTTTAGTATAGAGGGGGTAACGGATCATGGTTTTGATTTGATTGAACCTAATTTCAAAGGAATTCTAGACACTGAAGAGATAAATGTTGATTGGTTAAAGGAGGAGGAAGATGACATTGAATGCAAAACACAACATGTTCTCAAATTTACTAAAAAATGGCTGCAAGAAAAAAGAGAGCAGTCTAATCCTAAAATGATTGGAGTTAAATCTTCAATTATATTTTCCTCCCCCTCTGTTTCTAATATGCCTAAACCATCTGGTAATGTAGGTTCCTATGATAAGTAGTAGAAGAAAAATTCTAAGAAGAAGTTTGTGGAAGACCTTTCCCCTATGGTCTCTCCTCAAGCCATTACCAGGTCAAGATCCTGATCACAAAGGAAAGTAAAGATGGCTCAGGAGCAGACAAAGATAGTTAACCCAGAGGATGACAAGTTTGGAGACTTGAACTATCAAATTGGAGATGATGAACAAATCAGGAAGGATCTTTTTGACCTCGATGATGTAACCCTGGATCTAATGGACTCCCCTACTAAAGTTGGTCCTCAACCAGCAACAACTAGTAATACTCCCAAATGGTTAACTTCTTCAGTTAACAAGAAGTAGAGTCTGATTCCTGTGTCAATTCCATTTCAATATATTGTTAGTAAATATGCTCAAAAGACTCCTAAAGCCGAAAAGGTGAAAAGTACAACATGCATGTTTGCTGATGCCAAAATCGGGAAGTGGACAACTGAGGTAGCTAATTACTAACCAAAGGAAGAAAAACAAGATGTGGTAGTTGAGGATTTTGAAGTAACCAAAATTGAGTTAGGAACAATGGACAGAGCTGGAAAGAACCACCTTTTCAAGGAAACAACTCAACAAATGTTGATTACATCAGTGCATGATAGCAAAGGGAAGAAGGAATTGAAACAGACCATTGTTTCACTTTCTCAGTTTATTAATACATTTTGCAACTTCGATGCTACCCCTTTGTCCCAATCATCTCAGGTGTTTGATCCCAATTCTAAAGAAAGTAATATGTTGCTGAATCAAGTTTAGAGGGGGTAGACTTTGGTTTCTTCAGTTGATGAATGGATGTCTCAGGTACTCAATAATGGCAGGCAGTACATTAAAGATTCACTTTCAATTCTTCATGATACTGAGATAGTGATAGGAGAGTTTCAGGCTCAATGCCAAGTATGGGGTATAGGTGAGGAAAAATGGGTGTCAGCAATGACCAAATTTATGGAAATCAAGAGGCATGGCTTTAATAAATTCTATGCAGAAAAGTTCACTAAAAGGTGCTGAAGAGTCCTTTCTCTTCATTGTCAGGAAGAATATTAGTTGGCGCATTCCTCTGATAAGAAGTGCTATCATGGAGAATAAGCAATATGAAGCCGAAGCTAAATAGATCCAAAAAGCTACCCTAACTAAGTTGAATGTGAATAATTTCACTTATACCTACCCCTCCGTCATTGGCGAGCAAGAACTAAAGGGCGCTCCAGATGCTTTTCACTCAGCAATTAAGACTATCAGAGAAAAGATTCATCCTAAAGCCTCTGACTTAACTCAGATAGCGAGGATCGAGTCTATACTTTATTTGTGTGTCGATCTGTTATCCAAAGTCACTGAGAAGGTGAAGAAGCTGAGGTGGAACAAAGATGCCTCTATGGCCCAAATAGTGAACTCCAAGATTCCCCATCTCTTGCTCACAAAAGAACTGGTTCAGGCTTATAAAAAATGGAAGCCAACTTAATCAGTTACCGATGAAGAAGGAAGTCCAGCAGGAAGCGAGGATTGATCCACAGATAAGGAGCCTGATTTGCCTATCTAGTTTTTTTTATTGAATTAGCATACAAAACTTTTAGTACGTGTGCCCTCTTTCCAGTGGTTTAGTTTTTTAACAGTTTGCCCGAGAGGCCATGTTTTTCTGGAGGCCTCTCAGTGCTCTGCTACTATTTATTTCAGCTGCTTAAACTTTGAAAGGGTTCAAAAAAAATTTGACTGATAGATATAGTTATTTGATAATTATAGTTCAGATTGTTAAATATTATGAACAGAATAGATTTCAGACATTTATCTGTGTATTAATTTTTGAAATATATGACAGGAAGGTTATTGAATCTATGTTGTTTATAAACTAGAACAAGGTGTCCTGTGCTGACATATTTTTCTAGCCTGTTTTATATATCCATCTGCTGTCTCATGATATCTAAATTTTGGGTTTTATCTATTTCTTATTATCTGTGGTCAAGAAGTCATTTATGTTTTCATGAAATGCTATTGTGGAAGTGACTCTGTTTCCATCCTATTCATTATTCAGTTATATTTCCTTCATGTTTGCTTAGAAGCAAATCATCAAAGAATGATATTGCAGCCTTTATAAGCTTTCTGGTTAAAAGCTAATCAATTAAATCATTATCTCATTTCATTGAATATGATATTAGGGAGTTGTACTTATTATAAAACTCAGAGGGAAGTGATCACAAAAGATACTTACTCAACTGCTAGAAATAGTTTGTCTTTTAAGGGTGATAGAGTAAACTTAAAAGGTTGTTTGTAGAAAGACAAATCTGTTCACTAACAGATTTTTGGTGACTCTACTGGGGAGCGCTTATGGTGTAGACCTATGTTTTAATACTCTATTTTATGAAAAATTTATGGTCCTACCAGCTATGATAATACCAAATTTGGAGGAGCAGCCTCTTGTTATTCAACCAGATCTTAACTTTCAAAATACTCAAGAGGATATCATTTATGATTTGAACACGATTGCTTGGAATTTAAAGACCAGCTATCACCAGTATCAACAAGTTCTCCTCATTTTAGAAGAAGAGGAATATATAGGAGAGTGGTTGAGAGGACTCTCGATCGCTCAAGAGGCTCAAGTTGTTGACAGAATTGCTCAGAGGAAATAAGATAAAATAATACTGGATTCTCAGCCTTACACCAGGTCTCAGAGGAAGGAGGGTATTTTTGATACTTTCTTTGAAAGTTTGCAAAATCTTCATTTTTTGACCTCTTCCATCTTAAGACTCAGAAAAAATTAGACCTTCCTCCCCTCCTAAAACTGCTCCCAATTCTTCTTCGTCCTCTAGTGTCTGGCAAGCTTTAACTTTGTCTGGTATTCAATCACCACCTCAAGTAATAATCTTTCCAAGTGAGGTTATGGCTTAGCCATGGGGTGCATTCATTGGTACTTTAAATTTCGGAGCTCATCATCCTCTCCCTAAAGGTGTTAAAGAAGTCTTACCTAAATTTTATTGAGATGGAAAAGTTTCGATAGATGAGCACTTGAATGCATTCAATATAGCTACTGCCATTCTAGCAGTGCAACATGAGGATGTAGCTATAATAATCTTCGCTCAATCTCTCTCAGAAGGAGCTATGGAATGGTTTGGCCATTTTCTAGATGGATCCATCACAAATTGGCAAACCATGAAGACCACATTTGAAGAACATTTTAAAGGGGCTGATGATGAACATTCTTTGCTAGCACAATTAACACAAATGAAGAAAGAGATTCATGAGAACATGAGAGATTATGTGGCAAGATACAACAAATTTATCCATAGAATTCCTATTTCCAAAAGACCAACCCCTAAGAATCAAAAGTGTTTCTTTGTAAACTCTATGCCCTCAGACATAGTATTTCACTTAAGAAGGAGTAGGCCAGCTGATTTAGCTGTTGCCCAAGAACAGGCTTCTGAGTTAGAAGATGATCTTATTATAGCTAGGAAATGGAGAAAAGATGTTCAGATTTCTCATTCTCAACCTTCTACTTTGGCTCCTACAGATCCAGTTGTTCAAAGACTCATGAATGACGTAATTGCCTTGAAAAGATAATTACCAAAACAAGGATCTTCATTCCCTTCTCCTTATCAAGATATCAGCCAAAAGTATCCTAATCAATGGCACAATAAAACTCCTCTCTTGCCTTCTAATCAACCAGGATTTTCCTTAGAAGCTTCACCAAAATAAGTTGTCATGTGTTCTTTTCATCTAACAACAGATCATGATGATAATTCTTTCCCTGATATGCAAAGAAATGTACAAATGTAGGCCACTAAAGATATGTTAGGAGAATGCACTGTGGAAGAGCTCCCTTATGAAAGACCTGGCTACTCTGGTTCATACTTTTTAGAATACGAATCTAACTCAGAAAGAGGAGACATTTTGGTCACTCTTGGGGATCCTTCTTGTGCTATGCTTACTCGAAATAAAAAGTTTTCAAAGAACACTTCAACTTCAGCTAACCCTGTCCATAAGACTTGGGATCCTATAAGTAATGCTTCTTCTTCTAGTCCTTTGACTTCTGATGTTAAGGTTGTGCAAAAATATTCTAGCATGTCCTCTTTTGATATTGTATAATTTTGCAAGTCTTATGCTATCCCAATCTCCCCTACAGAATATCTAAGGTTAAATCCCAAAGAACTAGATAAATTTGTCAAATACATGAAAGGTGACCTTTTGGACTCGTCACAGTCTAACCAATGTACCGTTGACTAAACTAATGATCTAGTTGATATTCCTGCATTTGTTTCACCATTTGTTATGAATCAAAGCGACATTGCTATCACTCCTACCCCAGAACTTAAATGTGAATTTGATGAAACCAAGAAGCCTGACCCCTTTTATATTTCTCTACTCCTAAATGGTCTTAAATTGAGTAATTTCATTATAGATTCATGTGCCTCTGATAAAATTATGCCCTCATCTATAGCCAAAGCTTTAGGTTTTACCATGACCAAAACTTTTGGGAGGTGCTATTCTATGAATGGGAAACAAGTGCCCTTAATTGGTCAAGTTAAAGATGCTTAAGCTGTTTTAGCAGCCCATCTCGATAAGAGACTCAAGATAACTATTTTCGTAGAAGACATACCTACAAGTTATTGTATGCTCTTGAGTATAACTTTCTACAAAGACATGGGGGGGGGAAATAAAGATGGATTGGTCAGCAACCATTATCCCTATTGGGAAGAAAAAGGTCAAACTGGAACCTAAAGCCAATAAAAAATACACTGTAATTCCATCTGATGATCCTAACACACAAATTTTATTTGAAGATTGTGACTTTGGTAATTACATGATTTTCTCATATTAAACCCGTCCTATCTATGAACACTCTAGTGGAAATGAGCAAATTTGGTCAATGGAGTTTGATGGTAGTTGCGCTACTGCGGGTTCTAGAGCTGGTGTTGTTTTTAAAGGACCTGATGATCAATATATTCCTTTCTCTTACAAATTGGATTTTAAAAATACCAATAATACTGCCGAATATGAGGCTTTGTTGTTAGGGCTACGAGAGTCCAAAGCATTGGGAATAAAGGAACTTTTTGTGAAAGGCGACGCCGAGCTTATCGTCAAACAAGTAAAAGGTCAGTTTTCTGTAAAAAATGAGCGTTTGAGGCATTACAGAAATTTGGTGTGGGGAAAAATGGATTCTTTTGAAGATTTTTCCATAGAAGCTATTCCCATGAGTCTTAATACAAGGGTTGATTCCCTAGATGTATCAGCATCTCTACTCCTCCCTCACCCGTATTTCAAAATAGCAACATATAGGGTTGAGATGATATATAGACTAGTTGTCCCAGATAATATTAAACACCTAAAAGTTTTTAAATATGATACCGGGATAAAGGATTTTATGGCATGTGTAGAAGCTCTCTTCTATGTACTTTGAAGGAATGAATAAAGACAGTGAAGGGTCTAATCCTGAATTCTTACCAGAAGAAGATGTTGTCCAGTTGAAGAGCAACAAAATTCGCAAAGGTTTGGTTTCCTTAGAGAACTTATTTTCTCAAAAAGATGATAGTTTCATTTCGAGAAAAAATTGTCAATCAGATGTGCAAAAGGAATATGACAAGGTAAATATTGGCACTGTGGCTGAAACCAAATGGATATCTGTAGGTAAAACTTTGTCTACCCAAGAAAAGAAAAAACTTTAGATCCTGTTAATAGCCTACACTAATGATTTTGCTTGGGATTATAGTGACCTTAAAGAGTTTCAAAAATGGAACTTCAGTCACCACATCCCTCTCAAGCCTGAATCAAAACCTCTTAGACAAAATCTTCATAGTTGCAACCCTAAGGTTTCTGAAGCGATCCTAAAAGAAGTTGACAAAATGCTAAAAGCTAGAATCATTTACCCCATTCATCACTCAACATGGGTCGCCAATATTGTCCCTGTCAGAAAAAAGAATGGTGAAATAAGAATCTGTGTAGATTTTAGGAATTTAAATCAGGCCAGCCTAAAAGATAATTACACCCTGCCCAAAATGGAACACATATTACAGGTAGTTTCCGGGTCAGAAATGATGTCTCTACTTGATGGGTTTTATGGATATAATCAAGTAAGTGTGGCTGAGGAAGATAAATAGAAGACTGCTTTTAGTATGCCATGGGGAAATTTTTCTTACAATAGGATGCCCTTTGGCCTGATCAATGAAGGGGCAACTTTTTAAAGGGTAATGAATTCTTCTTTTGCTGATTTGAAAAATAGAACTCTATTAATTTACCTTGATGATTTAACTATGTACTCCAAAAGAAGGAAACATCATGTCTGAGATCTCAAATCAGTCCTACAAAGGTGTAGAGATCATGGCATATCTCTTAATCCTAAAAAATTAGTTTTTGGTGTGACTGAGGGAAAATTGTTGCGACACATTGTATCCAAATAAGGGATTAGGATTGATCCCAAAAGAGTGAGGGCTATTCAAAAAATTAGTCTACCTTCAATGAGAACAGGAGTCAAATCTTTCTTTGGTCAGATTAACTTTTTAAGAGATTTTTTCCTAGATTTTTCTGAGTTAACAAGGCACATAGTGGGAATGATGAGTGAAAAACATCCCTTTAAGTGGACATAAGAAGGTAGAAAATCTTTTGGAGAAATTAAGATAGCTGTAGCAAATGCCCCATCTCTAGTTTACCCGGACTACAAAAAAGATTTTATCATTTGTTGTTACGCTTTTGATCACACACTGTCTGGAATTCTAACTGAGAAAGATGTTTTAGGAAATGAAGCTCCCATTTCTTTCATGAGTGCACCTTTAAAAAACCATTATATAAAGTATTCTCCCATAAAAAAACAAGCCTTTGCTATGGTGAAATCAGTTAAGCAGTTCAAATTCTACATCCTTCATTCTCATTCTATAGTGTTTGTCCCTGATTCAGTAGTGAAGGCACTACTCACCCAACAAGAAATAGCCATGAACAAAAGAGCAGCATGGGTGATGAAGATTCGGGAATATGATTTGATAATAAATCCCCCTAAACTGGTCAGAGGTAGGGGTCTATGTAAATTTATTACAGAAAATGTTAGTTGTCCTAAAAATCTGAAATCTAAAATATCTCAAGTATGTTTGGTTAGTTAAATAGATTCTTGGTTTTGTGACATTGCCTATTTCCTGACTTATGGAGAATTTCCACAAAGGTTGTCACCTAAAGAAAGACAAACTATGAGGTTGCAAGCTGCAAAGTATGTAAAATGGCAAGGTGTGCTGTATAAAAGGGGTGTGGATGGTACTTTTCTAAGATGTGTGGATAAAATTCAGCAATTGTAGTTGTTCAAAATATTGCATGACGAGGCCTGTGGAGGCAATTTCTCATCTACTGTAACGACATTCAAAATTCTTCAAATTTTTTTTTATTGGCCAGGTATGTTTAGAGATTTCTATGCATTTGTCAGGAATTGTGAAAAATGTCAATTATTTTCTGCAAGGCCTCAATTAGCTACTTTTCCTTTAAGACTAGTTGTGGTAAGTGAACCGTTCAAACAATGGGGTATTGATTTTATCAGCCCTGTCAACCCTCAGTCAAGTGCAGGTCACATTTATATCCTAACAGAAACTCACTAGTTCACTAAGTGGGTCGAGGCTATTCCAACCAAAAAGGCTAATTCTCAAGTAGTTTGTGATTTCCTAAAAGATAACATCTTGGTGCATTTTGGAGTACCACAAAAGGTTGTAGCAGATAATGCCACTTAATTCTCCTCGTAGGAGCTTTCCCTTTTCTATTTTGATCATAATATCTCCCTGGCTCATTCGTCTAATTATTTCCCCCAAGGAAATAGACAGGTCGAGTCAAGTAATAAAAATCTGATAATGATCATGAAAAAGCTAGTGGATGATAGTGGCAAAAATGGGCATAAGAAACCTTTTGAAGCCCTTTGGGCAGATAGAATTATGCCTAAAAGAGCAATCAGTATGGCACCCTTTAAATTGGTGGATGGAATTGGGGCACAAGTATCAGTTCCTTTGGAGCTCTCCGTAGCTAAGCTGCAAATGACCATTGAGGATCAAACTTTTAAAGACTCCTTGGAGAAAATAATTATGTACTTGCATAAACTAGAAGAAGAAAGAGAAGCTCTGGTAGATAAGATTACTGAGCATCAAGCTCAAGTGAAAATCATTTTTGACAGGAAAGAAAGACCCAAAAGTTTTCTGATAGGAGATGAGGTTTTGCGATGGGACAAAAGAAAAAATCTGAAAGGTGCCCACAGTAAGTTTGAATCACTTTGGAAAGGCCCCTTTGTTATCACTGAAGAATTGGGAATGAATGCTTTTAAGCTGGCTTATCCAGATGGAACAATCTTACCATTTTCCTATAATGGCCAAGATCTCAAATTATTGAAGCTTTAGTCAAGATCCGTGTGTCCTGTTGTATATATTAGTTTAGGTATGGTTCTATTTGGTGTGTCTTTCCTTTCTTGTGAGTTTTCTTAGCCCTTTTGCAGCTATTTTTGAAACCATAGTAGTTGAATTCTCTGGCTTTTTAGGAAAAGCCAGTCCCCAGTCAGAGCTGGTGTTAGTTCAAATCTTGATCTTTGACCTTTTGTTCAATTTAGAGTCACCTTGTTATTTTTGTGGATCTCAAGCTGCCTAAGCCCTCATGTTTAAAATCCTAGTGAAAAGATCCCCCCTGTATTTCACCTTTTCTTTTTAAAAAGAGAAAAATGTTTTGCTAAAGTGTCGTTTGAATAGGTTTGAACAAGTTTGAACAACTATGAACAGCATTGAACTCAATTCAAGAGTGTTCAAGGGTGTTCAAGCTTGTTCATATTTTTATCAAGCGGTAGCAGGTGAATAACATTTTTTCTAAAAGAGGTGTTTCATGCTCACAAGCTATAGAAATTTTGGTTGATCAAAGATGGAAGTTTATTGATTAAGCATGTGACTCCTTATACAAGAACATAGGCGGGATATTATGGAACAGGCTTCAACAGTGGTGAACATATATGAACAGACTTGAACTCGGTTCAAGGATCTGAAAAAGTGACATGTGGCATAAATGAAGGACAACCGCCATCTTTTCAGAAGTGGACCACACTCGGGTAAGGCTTTCCATGAAGAGATATATTGGCGTCGGTTAAGTCATGTCTGAGCTGTCGAATTAATGAGGAATTCGTGTGGCATAAAAGTTTGCATAAAGTGGCAATAAATGATCGCATGTGGGAACGGTCACTTCTCTCTTCGATATTTTATTTCCTTAATTATCAGTAATTAATTACTCATTCATGGTTTTTCTTTCAAAACCCTTCTTGGTTTTCATTTTTCTTTTCAAAATCTGTCACTGTCTGTATGCGCAAACAGTGGAGGTAAGGGTTTTTGGAGCTCCGGCTGCAGAATTTTCCTCAAAGATTAATGTAAGTCAGGTTGTAACTCCTCCAATGTTTAAATTTATGAGCTTGTGAATTTTACGGGAGTTTCTGTAGCAATTTGTAGTCTATTCTTGTAAAAATGAAGTCAGCATTTCATTTCTTTGGGAGTGTGTATAGTTTGGTCTACGAAAATCCTACTGTAACAGACACATATTTTGAGGGATATAATGTTGAGGGAATAGCTGATAGACATACTACATCTCTCAAGGAAAATGTTCCTTCTATGCAAATTTTAAGTAGTGGATTGTGTGTAGCTTCTTGTTTCCCTCCTATAGTGGTATGTCCTAAACTTATTCATGAGTGTCTCAGACATTATGATCAGTGAACTAAATCAATTATTAAAAGGAATGGTGAGGTATTAATGGCTGTGAATAGAGGAATTGTTGCTTCGGCTTTCCAAATACAAGAGCAAACCTTTTCTTCTTTCTCTTCCGCCCAATCTCTTGTTAAATTTAAGCCAAATGCTGACGCAAACCAAATGGCAATAGCAAAACACTGGTTACTAAATGTCCAAAGGGGAGGTTCTCTCTTACCCAAAAAGGTAAGCAGAAATTAGGTGCATCCATACATTATTGATATTATGGCAATGCTACATAGAGTCATAGGGTCACCTGAGGCTTCCTTATTTTCTGACTGGTTGTTCTGTTATTTAGAAATTATTATAGAGGGAAAACACAAGTTGGATTGGGTTGAATTAATTGTAGAAACTATGAGGGAACAACTAAATAGTTCCAAGCTTACTGGTTGTAGCTTTTATATGTCTTCTTATCTAATGTATTATCTAGCATGTTTGTAGAATATGAAATGGTATGATCCATGAGCCTTGGATTGATGGCATGTGTGTTTTTGAATACTTCCCTATGCTTGGCAAAAACAATGTGATTCATAATTATAGGAGGGTTCATGACACCTTTATGGGTAAGCTTTGTTCTGAGATGTCTAGAGTTTCAGCCAGGAGAATGAGTACAGAAGCTCAGCAGATTTGAGAGTTTTTATATTCAGTTCCCTAGGTTCTCTTATATAAGAATTGGTGGTTTTGAAGATGCCCCTAACAAATTGCCTAGATATGCATTTGATTGTTTCATCCTTGCTAAAGTCTGTAGATAGCTTTCTATTGTGCTCAAATGTTTCCTTCCTGGGGAATGAGGTGAGAAAATCTTCCCGTTGCAGTTAGGAAAGCTTTCATGCCTTACCATTGAAGATACAATAAGTATTGGTAGTGACCTTGGTCATTTTTATTTCAAGTACTACACAAAATGAATAGGCTTTGATAACAAAAAAATTTCTAGCGGTAACCTAGGTCTCAGGTCTCATATGTTTCTAGTTCCCCATTTAGAGGATTTCTGGGAGAATTATACAAATGAATCCCAAGTCATGACCAGAAGTCATAGTAGACTTTGCATTTCCCAAATTTTGTCCATGAGAATACAATTCAGTATAGAGGGGGTAACGGATGATGATTCTGATTTGATTGAACCTAATTTCAAAGGACTTATAGACACTGAAGATATAAATGTTGATTCATCAAAGGAGGAGGAAGATGACATTGAATGCAGAACACAACATGTTCTCAAATTAACTAAAAAATGGCTGCAAGCGAAAAGAGAGCAGTCTAATCCTTAAATGATTGGAGTTAAATCTTCAATTTTATTTTCCTCCCCCTCTATTTCTAATATGCCTAAACCATCTATTAATGCAGGTTCCTCTGATAAGCAGCATAAGAAAGATTCTAAGAAGAAGTCTATGGCAGAGCTTTCCCCTGTGGTCTCTCATCAACACATTACCAGTTTGAGATCCCAATCACAAAGGAAAGAAAAGATGTCTCAGGAGTAGACGAAGACAGTAAACCTAGAGGATGACAAGTTTGGAGACTTGAACTATCAAATTGGAGATGATGACCAAATCGGGAAGGATCTCTTTGACCTTGATGATGTAACCATGGATCTAATGGACACCCCTGCTAAATTTGGTCCTCAACCAGCAACAACTAGTGATACTCCCAAATGGTTAACTTCTTTAGTTAACAAGAAGCAGAGTCTGATTCCTGTGTCAATTCCAGTGCAAGATATTGTTAGTAAATATGCTCAAAATAATCCTAAAGCCAAAAAGGTGAAGATTATAGCACACATATTTGCTGATGCCAAAATCCAGAAGTGGACAGCTGAGGTAGCTACTTACAGACCAAAGGAAGAAAAAACAAATGTGGCAGTTGAGGATTTTGAAGTAACCAAAATTGAGTTAGTAACAATGGACAGAGCCAGAAAGAACCACCTTTTCAAGGAAACAAATCAACAAATGCTTATTACATCGGTGTAGGATAGCAAAGAGAAGAAGGAATTGAAACAGACCATTGTTTCACTTTCTCAGTTTATTAATACATTCTACAACTTTGATGCTACCCCTTTGTCCCAATCATCCCAGGTGTTTGATCCCAATTCTGAAGAAAGTAAGACGTTGAATCAAGTTCAGAGGGGGCAGACTTTGGTTTCTTCAAGTGATGAATGGATGTCTTAGCTACTCAATAATGGAAAGCAGTACATTAAAGTTTTACATTCAATTCTTCTTGATACTAAGATAGTGATAGGAGAGTTTCATGCTCAACGCCAAGTATAGGGTACAGATGAGGAAAAATGGGTGTCAGCAGTGACCAAATTTATGGAAATTGAGAGGCATGGATTTAATAAATTCTATGCAGAAAAGTCACTAAAAGGTGTCAAAGAGTCATTTTTCTTCATTCGCAGGAAGAATATCAGTTGGCGCATTGCTCTGATAAGAAGTGCTATCATGGAGAATAAGGAATATGAAGGCAAAGCTAAACAGATCCAAAAAGCTACCCTGACTGAGTTGAAAGTGATTAATTTCACTTATACCTACCCCTCTGTCTTTGGTGAGAAAGAACTAAAGGGCTCTCTGGATGCTTTCGACTAAGCAATTAAGACTATTAGACAAAAGATTCATCCTAAAGCCTCTGACTTAACTCAGATAACGAGGATTGAGTCCATGCTTTATTTGTGTGTCGATCAGTTATCCAATGTCACTAAGAAGGTGAAGAAGCTAAGGTGGAACAAAGATGCCTCTATGGCCTGAATAGTGAACTCCAAGATTCCCCATCTATCACTCGTGAAAGAACTGGTTCAGGCTTATAAAGAATAGAAGCCAACTCAATCAGTTACCGATGAAGAGAAAAGTCCAATGAGGAGCAAGGATTGTGCCACATATAAGAGCCTGATTTGGCTATCTAGTTTTTTTTATTGAATTAGTATGCAAAACTTTTAGGACGTGTGTCCTCTTTCTAGTGGTTTAGTTTTTTAACTGTTTGCCTAAGAGGCCATGTTTTTTGGGAGGCCTCTCGGTGCTCTACTACTATTTATTTTAGCTGCTCAAAATTTGAAAGGTTTCAAAAAACTTTTGACTGATAGATATAGTTATTTGATAATTATAGTTTATATTGTTAGATATTGTGAACATAATAGATTTCAAACATTTATCTATGCAGTAATTTATGAAATATATGATAGGAAGGTTATTGAATCTGTGTTGTTTATAAACTAGAACAAGGTGTCCTTTGTCGACATGTTGTTTGGCCTATTTTATATATCTATCTATTGTCTCATGATATCTAAATTCTGGGTTTTATATATTTCTTATTATCTATGGTCAAGAAGTCATTTATGTTTTCATGAAATGCTATTGTGGAAGTGACTGTGTTTCATTCCTATTCATTATTTGGTTATATTTCCTTCATGTTTTCTTTGAAGAAAATCATCAAAGAATGATATTGCAGCCTTTATAAGCTTTCTGGTTAAAAGCTAATCAATTAAATCATTATCTCTTTTCATTGAATATCATATTAGGGAGCTGTACCTGTTATAAAATTTAGAGGGAAGTGATCACAAAAGATACTTACCCAACTATTAGAAATAGTTTGTCTTTTAAGGGTGATAGAGTAAACTTAAAAGGTTGTTTGTAGAAAGATAAATCTATTCGCTAACACACTACAACAAGGTAGGTCCATTATGTATTTGTTCTAAGTCGTATATTAGCATTCTAAACTATATAGTTTGACAAATTGTTGATGTTGCAGCTTTGTATTCTACCTCTACTATAGAAAGTGATACTATTTGTTGTTTCTTGGACTTCTAAGAAAAAATGGTAGGACCAAGGCTAATAGTGTAACCAAAACAAGAATTGCAATCATCTATAGAACCTACCCAATCTTAATTTGTATAGCTAACCAATTTGGTATCTTAAAATTGCTCAAATTATAGACCATAACTCAATATCCGTTTAACATATTTAAGCATCTTTTTAGTTTCATTCAAATGTGTTTCGTTAGTCTTTGTCTTGAACCTTGAGACAAAACTCACTACATATGTGATATCTAGATAAGTGGTGGTTAGGCCGATTAAATTTCTAAATAGTTGTCTAAATAGAGTAGGATCTACTGGATCTGACACATCTAAAGTAGATAATTTAAGTCCAAGTTCAATAGGTTTTTCAATTGGTTTGTAACTCTACATATAAATGTTTGTAGGATATCTGAAGCATAATTTTTTTGAGACATAAATATTTATCATTTTTTTTTCCATACTTCCATACAAGGAAAGTAGTGTATTTGTCCCAAATCCGTCATTTTAAATTTAGTAAGCATGGCTATTCTAAACCTTGCAAAAAATGATGAATTATTTACTATGTAGATAATATCATCAAGATAGATAACTAAGATAAAAAAATATCTTTATCTGAGCTTCTTATATAAATATTGGGATCTGACTAGCTTTGTGAAAAACCTTTCTATTTTAGGTATAAGTTTATCCTTGAATACCATGTTCTTGGTCCTTGTTTGAGATCATATAAGGTCTTCTTTAATTTACAAAGATAATTTTCTTTAGAAGGTATTTTAAAATGTGTGGGTTGTGAAATGTACACTTCCTCGTGAATATAGCCATTGAAGAAAAAAATCTTTACATCCATTTGATAAACTATCCAACACTACTGAGTTGATGCTGACAAAAATAATTTTCTAGTATCCATTCATGCTATAGGTGAAAATATTTTAGTGTAATTGATAGATTAATGTTTAGTTTACCCTTTGGCTACAAATCTTGCCTTATGCTTATCAATTCTCCCATCTAATTTATCCTTTTTTTTGTACAAACATCTTCTACCAATGATATCTTTACTAGGAGGTAACTGAACTAAATCACTTGTGTCATTCCTTTCAATTTTTTTTATTTCACTATTCATTGCTTCAATCTACTCTTTTTTTTTCTTGAGATTGTTCAAATGTTTGTAGCTCATTGTTTTCCATGATTTGCATCATTAATGCAAACTTCACTTTTGTTCATTACCTTCTCATTTTAAAAAAAATTGAATCCAACATAAGAGTTGATGGATGACAGTTTTTGTCCTATGATATTTCTGGTACTTTATTGTTCATGCACTAGATGATTCAAGTATATATACTTCTTCCTCCTCTTCAACCTCATCAATTAATATCTATTTTCCATTTATTTTTTTTTCTTTGGTCTATTTTTTCATTGAATACCACATCTCTACTTATCACAAGATTTTTACTACTGGATCATACAACATGTATGCTTTATTTTAAGTGCCACAACCAACAAAAATGCATTTTAGGCCTTTATCATCCAATTTAGACCTTTATCTTTTGGTATGTGTGCATAAGAAATGCATCCAAATACTCTGAAGTGGTTAGCACTTGGATTTACCCCAGACCATGCTTATTTAGGAGTCATTCCTTTAACTACTTTTTTAGGTCTTCTATTTAGAATATACACTATTGTGCATATTATAACTGCCCAACAAATTTTATTCAAATTTTTCTCCTTCAATATACTTATTTTGATTTCAATAATTGCCCTATTTTTCCTTTTAGCAACTCTATTTTGTTGTTGAGTATAGGAACTAGTGAACTCTCTCTCAATTCCATTATTTGAAAAAATTTATATAAATTGATTTGACTTGTACTCACCTCCATTTTCTGACCTTATCACTTTGATATTGATGCAGGAGTATCCTAGGATCCTTGCCAATTCTTCTCAACCCAAAATATGTTTTATTTTGTTATTTAGCTTGTTCGGAAACTCCTTGAAACACTTTGTTTGTATGTTTCTCAGGTTCTATCACTTGTGCATGCAAGGTTTTATGTTTCTCGGGTTCTGTCGCTCAGGCATGAATGATTTTCTATTGGTCAAGTTCTTGTCACTCGGGCATGCTTGTTCCACATTCATTTTTTGACTCTTAGGTTTGTCTTATGTTACTCGGTGATGTGTTGCCTGATTTACTCTCTAGCTCAGTCATCCTTTGCCCGAGTTGGTTATTTTGAGTTTGGAGGTGGTGGTCGACTTCTGCATTTAATTTAATTGAGACATTTATGGTGGATCTCTCATTGGGGATTGTGGACCTAAATCTGGGTTGTGGGTTTCTCCAATGATTGTTTTTGTAGGCCAACCTATTGGTTGTCTTTTGTATTTAAGTTGTATCTTGTTCTTAGCTTATGGAAGGAGATGGAGATCAGATTTAGGAGGGAAGATCAAATGTTAAGTCTGAGAATCTGTATCATGAATGTATGTGTTGTAGAAGATCTTTAGTAGGTCTTAAATCTATCTTTGTAATTGGTCATAACCGAGAAGGCCTCACATCCTTGTATGTTGAATGTAATTGATATTTTGAGATAATATATGAGCTAAATGTTGATTATATTTTTGTGTATCTCATTGTTTCTGTTGTTGTGGTTATTTGCTTCAAGTTTGGACAATCCTTCATTGGATCCTCCATCCTTGACTGCATCAGGTGGTATCAGAGCAGTGAGATTGTTGAAGAAGGAGTTAGGTTTCCAATTATTGGAGATTTGTGGAGCAAAGAGTCCTCCAAAGAAAATTCATGACATCATAGAGGAAGAACCTAAGGAGGAATTTAGTATTGAAGATTTTCAAGCTTTTCAAAAGAAGGTGAAAGATCTATGGGAGGACTTACAAAGAAAGAATGCATCTAGGGAAAACTGAAGTAATGATGAAAAATCTAATGAAGAAGATCATTTTGAAGAAGATATAGAAGATATCAGAGATCCTGATGAAGCTAGATTTATAAGAGGTATGTCTAAAATTGGAAAGAGACCTAAGATCAAAGTTTCTACATTTCTTGGAAGCCTTAGGCCAGAATAATTGATTGATCAGATTAATGAGATGGATGAATACTTTGAGTATGAGTAAGTAGAAGATCCTGATAGAGTTTGGTTTGTAAAGAAAAAGCGGAAAGGTCATGCAAACATATGGTGGAGAGAAGTTCGATTAGAAAGAAATCATAAAGGTAAAGACAAGATCATCAGATGGAACAAAATGGTTGAAAAGTTGAAGGGGTAAAAGCACATAACTATGTCATGTTTAGGACCACTTATCAGCACAACTAAATTTGAGTACATTTCTAACTAAAAATTAATTTTCGTCAAACATATGGTCTAGCTAGATTCATTCTAGCTAAGTTAGATAAGTGGTAAAACTTTTCCAATTGGAAATGTCTATTAAATGCATGCTTTATATCAATTACCAAAGAAATAAAATTATTTCAGAAAAGCGATGTTTCAATAACCTCTACTCTTTCTAATGATATTTTTAAAATATATAAAAAATACCCTTTTGTAGAGCTCAGAGTCAAGATTATTTTCGTATTAATTTTATTGTATTTTGATTAGATCTAATATATTACAATTTCAAAATAGAATAAGTAGGTATTTTAACATTCAAGAAGATGTTGCTTCAAATAAATAGAAAAATAGTAAATCATATTAAAAAAAATTATATTTAACACTAGAGGAGAGAGTCCTCTTCAAGAATATGTAAATTTTTTTTCTAAATGGTGTAGATTTGATAGGGGAAAGTTGGTAGGAGATGAAAACTATCAATTTCAGATAAGTTCAACTTTGAGCAGTTATAACGGAGAAAATATATATTGAAAACTAGTCTTTCTTATTTTCTACACTATCTATACATTCTATCTATAACAGATTTTGAAATCAGAGGGAAAATAGATTATTTTTGTATACTTGTTTTGTGGGAACTAGACCCCAGATTTTCAGTTAGTTTCAGCAATTAAAAAGTAGACTTAAAATTTTAAAAAAATATGTCAATTCTAGTTAAAAAAAAATATAAAAAATTATGGGCATAAATGTCATCCATTTTTACACATTTCATCAGTTTACATCATCGTCAAATTCTAAACACAAATGCCAATTTTTTGTTGTTAAACTTAAACATTTTGCATGTTGTGGACCCTTTCCTTTATAAAAGTGTGACACAAGTTTATACTTTTAGCCGAAGAAGAAATTCATTCCAGTAGATTATGAATTGGAGATGTTTAAAAATATGTGAGGTTTAAGGCAGGCAAATAAGTTAGTGAAAGAGCATACCGAGGAGTTTTATAAGATCCTGATTAGGACTGGACATTCAAAAGCTGACAAGAAGAAATTTGCTAGGTATATCTATGGCTTGAGACCTAGTATTTAGGAAGATTTACTTACTATTCAGATGACAAACATAGGAGATGCTTATTAGATGGCATTGAAGATTGAGGAGAAGATGAACAATAATTTTGAAAGAAGTCTGAATAATAGACACCGAGGAGGTAAGATTGATGACACAACTTTTGAGAGTAAGGTGGTGGAAAATCCTAAGTAGACCGAGGTAGGATCTAGCAGTAGTCAAACAACTAAGAATTACAATCGTGGGTATGGAAGAAGAGGAAGAAGTGATTTCACTTGTACTTGTTTTCAGTGTGGTGAGAAGGGACATAGGGCCTGTTCATGTCCTCAAAAGAAGTTCACCCTGACAACCAAGGAAAATTCAATGAATGTTGCAGAAGAAGGATAAGTTATGATCACTAGAAGGTTGACTTCATGTATTAATGAACCAGTGCAAAGAAGGAATCTGTTCAGAACCAGATGTAAATGCAAGGATAAGGTATATAATGTCATAAATGATGGTGGAAGTTCTGAGAACTTTGTTTCAGAAGAGATGGTTAGTAAGTTAAATTTGGGAAGAAGAAAACATCCTAATCCTTATCAGATTAGTTGGATACAAGATGTGTCTAAGGTTAGGGTTGACAAACAGTGCCTTGTTAATTTCAAGATTGGATCTTATTATCATGAGATATTATGTGACGTGTTTCCTATGGATGATTGTCACCTGTTGCTTGGTAGACCTTGGCAATATGACATACATGTTATGTTTGATGGTTGTACAAATACCTATGTTTTGAGGGAGGGTGAATCCAAGCATAAACTTATACCTTTGCCAGAAGCATGGACTAAGGGATGTGGAGTTATCATATGTTTCCCGGACAACAGTGACAAACATGAGGAAAATTTAATTGATGAACCTATGAGTAAAAGGAAGGAGGATATGAAGAGATGAGAGATCAAACCTTTGAGGAACTTGCAGAGAGTAAGAAATAGATGACATTTTTGGTTGGGATAGTGCAGCAGATGTTGACACTAGTGACATAGAGGGATGTTGATGATAAGTTGATTAGTCAGTCAGATGAGGAAATAGTTTAGCAAAATACTGATAATATGAAAGGTACCAAGGATGATTGATGTTAACTAGTGTCAGTTGCAGGCAGAAGATATGAGGAAATTGCAGTACTGATGACTTTTTTGAATGATACAATGGACCAAGTAAATAAAACATGGAATGAAGGACAAGAGGAGATATGGGTTAAGTGTTGGTACCAAGGATGATCGATGTCAACTAGTGTCAGTTGCAAGTAGAAGATATGAGGAAATTGCAGGACTGGTGAATTTGTTGAATGATATAATGGACCAAGTAAATACAACATGGAATGAAGGACAAGAGGAGATATGGGTTAAGTGTTGGAATTATATTGGAATGATGTATTGAGAGGGGAGGGGTGAATCAATACTTCTAAAAATTTTCTTGGTTAGCCCATTGACCCTTAATCATCAATTTGTAAATTATCTTATCTCATTGTTCATCTTTCTTTATGTATATGCAATTATATCATAAGTTCTTTAGTATGTAACCATAACATAAAAATTCATGAAAATAGATAACACATAACACAAGATATGATATCGCAGAAAACTCTTGTTAGGAAGTAAAAACTGTGGTGGGGATTGTTACCCACAAGAATTCACTATCTGCAGATAAGAAGGGGTCGGTTAAGGCTTACAATTGGTCACTTCTGATGACCTACCCTGTTAGGAGTATTACAGTG
>MU223442.1:695246-725108 GCA_018584345.1 Thuja plicata | reverse complement strand
TTAAGAGATTTGTAAAGAATGGTTAAGTCCACCTTCTACAAAAGGATTTTAGATGTGATGCACTTGTTAGAATGCAACTACATAATTCTTTGATCTGATGATGTATGCAATCTTTAATTGTTGATAACAAATCCAATTAAGATTCATACATATAAGTAATCATCCTTCCATGATTGAATAATACCTTTATGTGCTCGTCAGTAGCCTTTGTGTGTTCTTGAAAACTGATGTGATCTATTTCTAAACTTTGCATGAATTCTTCCTTCTTCTCCTTAAATGCTCTTTGCGGCTATCAACAAAAATGAATTCATAACTCATAGTTGAGTTGAACATCTATTTATACTAGTTTTGTTTGGCTCAATTCTTGATTCATGCTTCGCAAGTTAACTCTAGATCCAAGGTTTACAACTTGACCTTGATCTTTAGTTAGATATGTTTTAGATCCATTAGGATGCTTTAAAACATTTACATAAAGCTTACTTGACCATCAATTTATGATTTAAAACAAATGAAAATGCTACAAATAGAATTGCATTACTTTATCCATCATGTAAAACTTAGATCCACTCTTGTTGGGTTCTTTAACTGACTGTCAGTTCTGACGGTTGATTTTCTTGGTCATCGGTGTTCCTTTCTTGAACTGGTCATTGGGTATGCCTTTTCTATTCCATTAGTTTTTTTTCAAAACTATGTCGCCGGTGATGGTTGTAGTCACCGATGATGCTTGTCAATTCTATACTCAGCATTTTTCATGACCTTTGTGTTCTGTCAAGTATGCTCGTTGTTTGCTGGTAATACTTGTAGTTTATCGGTAATGCTTGTAGTCCATTGGTGATCTTTGTAGTCTACTGGTGATCTCTGTCAATGTTTTTCACTAAGTGTACTAATGGAAAAATTAATGTCATCATTAGGAACAAGTATGGAATACTTGTTCTTATTCCCTTCAAATATTGATGATTCCTTATGGGAACATCTTCTTTACCTGGGGTGTATGATACAAGAGCATCCTAGGATCCTTGGAAATCCTACTTAACCAAAAATATGTTTTTTTTTGTTCTTTATCTTTTTTGGAGACTTCTTGAAACACTTTGTTTCACTGTTGGTCGGGTTCTCTCGCTCGGGCATGCTCTATTTTCTGTTGCTCAGGAATTCTTTATTTTCTATTTCTCGGGTTCCTGTCACTCGGGCATGCTTGTTCTGGGTTCATTTTATGATGCTTGATTTTTTCTTTTGTTTCTCAGTGATGCGTGGCCCGATTTACTCTGTTGCTTAGTCATCCTTTACCCAAGTTGGTTATTTTGAATTTGGAGGTGGTGGCCAACTTTTGCATTTAATTTGATTGTGGAATTTATGGTGGATCTCTCATTGGGGATTGTGTGGACCTAAATCTAGGTCAAGGGTTTCTCCAATGATTATTTTTGTAGTCTGACCTATTGGTTGTATTTTGTATTTAAGTTTTATCTTTTTCTTAGCTTAGGGCAGGAGATAGAGATCTGGTTTAGGAGGGTAGATAAATTGTTAGATCTGAGAATCTAGATCATGAATGTATGCATTGCAGAGGATTTGTAGTAGGTCTTAAATCTATCTTTGTAATTGGTCGTAACGGGGAAGGCCTTATTGCCCAACATGTTGAATGTAATTGATATTTTGATATAATATACGAGCTGAATGTTAATTATGTGTGTGTGTGTGTATGTGTGTGTGTGTGTATCTATTTATTTCTTCTATTGTGGTTATTTGCTACAATTTTGGACAACCCTTCATTGGATCCTCCATCCTTAACTACATCAGATATACTTACCACTTTTTTTTTTCATGAAAACTCTTAAACTCTAATTTTTTATCCAAATAGTACCCAAAGTCTTTCTTGAGTAATCATCAGTAATGGTTAGAAAATACTTTGATATTTTCAAAGAGGGTGTTTCCATTGGACCATAGAAATCTATAACAATTATCTCAATATTTTATTTATCTCTAGTAGTTTTTCCAATGGGAAATCCTATGTTGTTTTCCAACAATACATTTTTCAGACACCTCTTTTGTGTCTTCAATGAATGATATACATTCAATATTTTTAAATATTCTGAGTAAAACAAAAGCATTAAAATTGAGGTGACTGTATCTTTTGTGCCAAATTTCACTTTTACTAATTTCAGTAGGTCTTAGTGGTTGGTTCCCACAAGGGAAATTAAGAGGAAACATCCTATCAACTATAATATTTGTTCTTGCAACAGCCAGAATGCTTTTATATTTATTTCTGATTATGTACTCATTCTTATCAAAAGTCACATGATGATTTTTCTCTAACATTTGTCCATCAAACAACACATTCCTTTTAAATTTTTGAACTAATAGTGATTCATTGATATGTTTCACTTCACCATATTTTGTTGTAACTACAATAGTACGCTTACATCTACTCCCATGGGAAGTATTATCTCCTAATACTATAGTGATCTAATTCTTTTGATCCAAGTTGATAAATAGATTCTCATTAGATGTGATATGTGAAGAAAATATAGAGTCTATATAACGCACACTATTTTCACTTACACTTTTATTAAAACAAGAAATGAACAAGTTTTTTTTTATATCTTTAACAGTTCTATGAGACCTTCTCTTTTTTTATTCCATCTTGTTTATTCCAACATTTTGAAGCATAATATCACAACATATTGAAATGAAAGCATTGGACATTACTAGACTAACCTTTGTATTGATGCTTATTGTCGTCATCACTTTTACTATGACTCTTGAAGAATGTGTTTCTTTTTCCTCTTATATTTTCTTTAGAGGAAAATTCTTGTCAGCTAATATGTTTTTATTACTTTTCATTCTTTCTTTAGCAGTTAACCAAATCCACTTAATTCATCAATTTTCCTGCTTGAGAGATCCTTAGAATCTCAATTTTAGAGACCACACCTTTAAATTTTGAAATCAAGCCTCTCAAAATGTTTTCAATGACATATTTTTCATCTACATCTTCCCATAGTAACCTCATCTAACTAACTAGGCCTTCTACCTTTGTCATAATTTCATTGACAAATTCAGTAGTTGTCATTTTTTACATTTCTAAAGTTTTTCCTCATTGTTTGCAATTTAGCAGTTTGCGCACTGCTTGGAATGAAAAACACAACTTATGTTTGGAAAAATAGATTGAGTAGTTGCATGCTAAATTAAGAGTAAAGCTTCATTATCTTTCTTTGTATTTGCTTTATATTCCTTTTTTTTAGTTAGCCAATTTGCATTTACATCTACCATGTCAACATAGCTATATTGAACAATATCCCACAAAACCTTATATTTGAGTAGTGTTTGAATTCTAGTACACCAATATGTAAAATTTTCTCCTTCAAATATAGGAATCAATACATTAGACATTACATTGCCTACCATTTTTTTCATAAAAATATGCTCAATGAACAAAATGCTCAACATATCATTGAGGAGAGATCTCTACAAATGAATACTCTCATCGTCCCTTCAAATGAGACCCACACAGAAAAAGATTTTTTTTAATGTTTTTTTTTTAATAAGTGGTGGTTATAACCAATAATGCACTTATTTACAAAATAAATATTTACCTCTTCAAACAAAACTTTGATAATCCTTTTTCAAAAAATTCCAATTCCTCAATATATCATTCTCTTCCAAGTCCAAATCACTTCCCTAGCTCCTTAATAGAGAGCAGGGATTGATCAAATAAATAATCTAAACTAAAATCCTATAAGTAATGTCTAATTTTTAGTCCAAACTTGACCAAGGGTAAATCTTAAGCATAGCATGAAAAAATGAGACCTTTAAATCAAAGAATCAGGTTAGGGTACAAGTCCAACCATTGGGAAATCAAATTTTGATTTATGATACAAAATGTAGTTTGGTTGAATAACATGTTAGAAGAACATTTAAACTTCGAACAATCATATGGAGTACAATCTCTGGAGGCCTTAGTACATGAAATTAAATAGAATCAACACTATCAAGATCTTTATCAATTGATTTAGGCATTCCAATTGATATCAAGAATTTACTCACAGAAGGAAGAGTTCTTGAGGAGGTCAATACCTTTGATCCTAATAGAGATTTAATTTTTTAATAAGTAGCATTGTTTGTAGAAGGCATCAAGTAAATACACATTCATGATAAAAATGTAAAGATGGAAAAATCTCAATAATTGTACTATCCCCAACTGTGAGAATAGACCAAATCAAAATGAAATATGTGTATCAGAAGACATCAATAGTAGTGAAAGATGAAAGAGATGTTAATAATATATAAAATTCTTGAAAGCATCAAAGGAAAGGATTCAGTAGTAAGTTCTATTGGTTGTGTTAGTTCTTGTTAATTTAAAACTAAAAATATCTAGCAACAAATTTGGTTAATTAAAATACATAGATTGCACATTTCCAAGATTGTGAAATTAGTAGTCTTCTTTGGCTATCGATACTTTTCCTAAGAAGATGGTAAAATGATGTACAATTAATAAGCTTCCAAAATTGAAGTTTTTGAAAGTAGCAAAAATTGTGTTAGCTTCATAGTTTTCTATTTTTTTGTTAGCTATGTAGCTTATTTATTTAACAATTTTTTTTTGTATGGTTCAGAAATCACTCCTAAAAACCATTTTTTAAAGTATTAATTTATTTCCAATCTCTTGTGTAATCTATGAGTAATCTAGTATATGTTCTTTCCTCATACTCAGCTGACCAATTTAGTTTCTCTCATATTTAAATACAATCAAAAGAAACTTAAAAATGTGTTTATAATGAGGCTATTGATTCTTTACAATGCTTAAATCTAATAAATATCATTTCATATATATATATATATATATATATATATATATATATAATAATAATAATAATAATAATAATAAAAACATGAAAATATTTTAAGCATTCAATTATTGGTTTTGTTAACTTTTTGATCTTGTAGAAATCATTAAAACTATTTCATTTCATGTTAATGTGTTTGAAACCTACATAAGCAATAACTTGAAAATAAATTAAGAATTCTACTCTTACTATTTTAAGAATATTTTATCTCATTGAAGTCATTATAATTTTTTCATTTCATTTCATTAATTTTTCGTAATTTATTCTTTTTCCTATCTATTGATTAGTTTACTATATTTCATGCAATGTCCTTTCAATGGGCCTTCTTTCAACTTTTTCGAACATGATAAACATGAGCAATCAATAGAAACGCAACGAGAAATTCTATTTTTCTATATAACATATCAATAAATATATATTTTTTAGATAAGATATCAAATGATGATTTATTGATGGTATAGGGGAACCATTTGTCATCATGAAATATAACTGTTATCATGAATTATTATTCATAAAATGTAGAAATTATATAATTCATTTTAAAAATTATTACGGAATAAAGAATTAAAGGGAAAACAAATTAGAAAAATTAAATGGAAAATTTTGTACTAACAAAAAAATTGATTAATGAGTGATAATTAGGAGAGCAGGAGATAGATACAAGTAAATAGTTAAAATTGCTACAATAATGATGATAGTAACATTAACAAAAAGTTACTTCTCATTGTGTTATTAAAAAATATCGCCTTCGGCCATCTCGTGCATGGGTGGGGGGTCTCTTCTCCCAAGAATTGTTGGACTCCCACATGGAGTATCTGAAGTTATACGACATATTTAAGGTCGTTGTGGAAAGGCGCAACTCTGTTTTCTTCAGAAAAGAAATGTCGACTCTAGCCAATGTCCTCCCGAGCTCGGTGGTAGTGGACGCTTTCAGTTTATTTGATAGCATCTCAACTATACAATCTTTTACAGGGGCTGACGGGGCAGCTGCTCCTTCTTCTTCGGTGGTCATGGTTTCTTCTAAATCAGATAGCTCTTCGGGGGACCAAACATCCAGATGCAGGTGCCCATGCCACTGCGGTGGGAAAGTAAGGTTGAGGGGTTAACATGTGTAGGTTCCTCGAGCTTTTTGATTTTTGTTCTCCCTACTTAGCAAATTTTGTGGGTGTTAGTATATTCTCAGCTATGTTTGTTGTCCATTAGGATTGGATGTATAAATGTATTTCTCGGGGTTTATTCCTCCTCTGTATCTGATCTTTTGTGTGGTATGCGGTCTTGGATAGGGGCCTTTTTGCGTATCCCTAATTCTTAGCTTTTACGACTATCAATGTGATAGTCTTTTGTATGTATTTGGTTCTCGTTTGGCAATGATGGGGTGTTGGATGTGAAGTTCAATTGTTCATTTATTCTTCAATGACTTTTCATTTCATTTTTTCTTTTTTGATTCTTAGTCTTGTCTTGAAGACTATTGTATAAATCTGAAGAGAAATCCTTATGTAACAAAGATGTGATGATTGAATAATAGATTTATTCTGCTCTCTGATGGACGTAGCCAAATTGGCGAACTACATTAAATATGGTCTCTATTTGTGGTTTCCAATTTGTGTGTTTATTTGGTATCAGAGCGTGTAATATCCAAGAGAGAAGGGCAGAGGATAGTTGCGCCAAGGTAGAAAAGAAGTTCGCTGAAATGAAGGTTGCTAAGGAGAGGATAATAGCATGGGGAAAATGAAGCGGTATTATATATCGGCCAGCACCATACTATGAAAATTGAATATGGATTTGGGTATGGGATCGTTTTTGTTTGTGGGATTGTAGGTCATGTTATTGATATGAGAAAGCGGTAGTGAAGCACAATCAGTGCACAGATATAAGTGGAAGATCAATTACTAGGATTGGTCACTTGACTGTGTGAGACACGCTAATTGCCATAAACAAGCAGTTTGGAGGACCGATAATCAAAGCCCATGTGGGAGACACCATTGTAGTGGAAGTGGAGAATTTATTGCCCACTGAGAACGTGGTCATTCACTAGCAATGTTTCATGCCAACTAGTGGAGTTTGCTCTGGAATTTGGTAGTCATCGCGGGGATGAATATTTGCCTGAGTGAATCCATTGCCACAGGCAGAAACAAGAATTTTTTTGACACAAAGTCGCGAAGTATGTTGATAATCGTTGATATTATGTGCAAAGTCTCTGGAGTTTTTGTTTTTGGTTTCCAATGGAGATTTCTTGTAGGCCGTTTTTATGTGAGACTTGAATACTTGCTAAATGTGAAGCTTCCTTTATACATCGTGACTAAAGGATGATATGAGGAAGTTGAAGGAAGGCGATGCTTTGCTGCTGCGATATGACCCTAGAGGTGTTGATAACAACTTTGGAAAAAGGCCTCTAGATGTTGCTTCTCACTTGCTTGAGGACATATTGGAGTGCTCGTATGGTGTAGCATGAGTACAACTAATCTTGCAGATAATACTATGCTACCTGTATGGTTAAAGAGAATGAGAACCAGAGTTCACAATTCGGTAAATTTGTTGAAAATAATATTGATTGGGCCTTTGAAAAGCAGCTTCCTTAGAAAGAAACCAGGCGAGCTGTAGGAAGAGAGGTAAAAGTAGATGCAAGAAAGTCATGGTAATTGCTGGTGTGAATCCATTAGCAAGATTGAGGCTGTTTTCTGTGTGCCCAACGTCTCTGCTTCATCGCTCACCTCTCTTTTCTCAGCAGAATTGGAGGGAATATTTAAAGAAGATGTTCAATTGGTAGATTGGAAGAGACAGACAACGACAATGGATCGATTTCATCCCGGCATGGAAGAACTAGGTTTGTTAAATGTGATTCGAAGGTATTTACAGAAGACCAAATATGGACACAAATTAACCTGATTGATGTTGTTCTAGATTTTTCTCCATACTATGCTCAACGGGAAGAGATTACTTGTGTGTCTCAGTGTTTTTCTTGCAAGGCAGTATCTCATAACTATGAGAATTTTTGTAAGTACCTATTCAGTTCCCATCAGGGTGATGTTTTTTTTTGGGGACAACTCATGTTTTTCACGACAGGGTGGAAATTCTGGGAGCGGCAGCCTATGAGGTCAATATGGTATTTTTTGGAATCTGATGAGCACAGATAGAGAGACAATTTTTGAGCCTGTGTTGCTTTATTTCGGAAATATTGATAAATGTGATGTTTTCTTTGGCCCTACTTCCCTAGGTTATGGAACAAAGGGTTTGCACCTTCATGTATAACTGTTGAGTGTGATGCTTGGTATCATTTTTCAGATTTTGTTTTTGATACCATGAATAGTTTAGTGTCACACTACAATGAGAGTTTTGATTTGGTAGTAAGATTTTTTATTGTCACGAGATGGTTCCTTCCAATGTGATTGGAGATGTTTGCTGTTGTGCCATGGTGGGCTCTTGATTCTAGATTAGAACGTTGGCATGATATAGGTTGTTGGATGTTGTAAATGATCTTATTTGGGGAGGTAAAGGAGATCATACTTGGCACAGTCGAGCAGTTGGTGGTGTTGGTAGAAGGATGAGTTATGGTTTGCATGGGTGTCCCTTCCAAGAATTTTTGAGATCATCTATTGTCGTTATACTTAATTATTTTTTCACTACAATATGAGATCTTTTCATGAGGACTTGGAATATGTCATGTGAGTTTTTGCACCAGGTTGGTTGTAGTTTGCAGATCGTCTCAAGTTATTATCACACCTTTTATGTGCAAAATTGGTAGATTTCAGTCAACCTTTGGTTGACATTGCTCTTGCAACATGCGAATTGCTCTATAATGGTCTTCTAGGTTTTTGCACATCAATGGTTTTTGGTGTGTTTTGTTGGAAGATGATATTTTTTACATGTTGAGTTGTTGTATGGGCTGGTTGTGTGGGCATAAATCTACTAATGGTGTATGGTTAGTTGGATGTGATTAGCAACTAACTGTGGTTGCTATTCCAGCTATGGTGGTTGTCTATTGACAATTTATTACCATGGGTTTTGGTAAGGGAAAGCAGAGTTTAAGTGAGATATTGTCCAGATGTGAGGTTGCAACATGAGATGAACTTCAAGTGGGAGATTGTTGGATGTGAAGTCCAACTATTCATTTCTTCTTCCATGACTTTTCATATCATATTATCTTCTTTGAATCTTCATCTTCTCTTAAAGACTATTGTATAAATCTGAAGAGAAATCCTTATGTAACCAATTTGTGATGATTGAATAATAGATTTGCTTTGCTCTCTCGTGGATGTAGCCAAATTGGTGAACCACGTTAAATGTGGTCTCTATTTTTGGTTTCCAATTTGTGTGTTTATTTTACAAGGGGGTTTTATTCCTTCTTCTTTCCCCCTAGAGCCTCTCAAAGAAGTTGTATAAATAAATTTTAATGGCTTAGCTATTTTTATCGAAAAAAAAACATTCACAATAAGTTTGAAAAAAAAAAATCAAAATGCAACAAAAAAAATTAAAGAGAGGAAAGTAAATGTCATTTCTACAAAAAAAAATTGGATCTCTTACTCGCTTCATCATATTTACATGTTTTTCATTAATTTTCTTCATATTCAATTTTAAAGAAGAAATAACAGTAATGAAAGGGAATAATTTTCAGGAGTAATGAGCAGGAAGGGGAGCACGAGTGTAAATTTGAATCATGAAGATGTAGGAGGGGAAAATGCTGAGGATGATGATGATCTGGGGATGGTTTTTTTTTTGTCATGGCTTGCATGGTCACCTATTATGTCTTTTTATAATCTTGTTGTTGGATGATGCGTGTGGGATTTGTGAGCTTGGTGTCTCTTTTACTTCTCTGGTTTTGATTATATTTTTCATCCTCAACAACTTGGAGGATGTGTTGGGTATGTCAATGTTTGGGGACAGTGCCTTTGTTGTGGGGTCTTCATGTAGATGGGTGATGGTTGGGAGGGTTTTCCCTTTCTCTATCCTAGGTGTGGATGCCTTTGTTAGTATTATGCAATACTAAGAGGGGGGTGAATCAATATTATAGTACTTTATTATGAAACTTATTAGATTCAAACTTAACCATGCAATTAGTGAATTAAAGAGAACATGCACATAAATAAATAAATAAAAACTTATAACACTATGGTTTGTTAATGAGGAAACCATGTTAAGGGAAAACCCCTGTAATAATGATATCCACGAATAATGTAGTAAGAGTATAATGTCCATGTTAGGAGACCTAGCCTTGCTAGGAGCCGAGTATTAAGTTTAGTACAAATTTGTGTTAAAGGATAGAAACTCTATTAGGGGTAATACAAGAAGCTCACTACACTTTTTTATGACATTTTGCAACATCCTCTGCATTATTCTGACATCCCAATGCATCTACATATATCACACACATCCTTGTATCTCAAAAACACCTTTATATATATACCTGATCTCATAACCTTCCTAGACGGCTCACAAAAAAAGTGTTCAACACCTAACCCAATGGAAAATACACAATAGGCGATCATACATCCACAAATATAGGATAGGACCCAACCAAAATCAAAAGTAGCACTTCTTAAATCCATACGTTACTCCTTCAATCATCACGACCACTCATGTGCCATGTTCCACTGCTATATTGTCTTCGCATATATAAAACATGTTGTAACTCTCACTAATCAGCTCCAACATACAAGAAACCTTAATTGTAGATATAATGTATTCTATAATACATCTTGTTGGTGCTCAAATCGATAGATTGGACTTCTTACAGATTTCTCTTATCCAATGAAGATAGATACAATCGATTTGCCAACGAATGAGGTTTCAACAACCTCCTACAATTCTGATTCCACATAACCAAGGCTGGTGGGCCTGCACTTTAAAACTTATCTTCAAAGTCTTCTAAAGGTTTCCTATAGTGGATAACTGATAACTTCAACTCCTGCTTCTCAAAGTGTTAATAAGATCACAAAACTGAAAATATATGTGTTATTGAAATATAATGTATTTAATATTGCTTGATATGATTGAGATATGAACTGGATGAGATGAAATAAAAGAGTAATTCAAAACTTGAAACAATGAAACCTTATATCAAATTCAATTAACGAGAGAGACCAGTTCTTTAATTCAATAATGTGCAACAGAGTCGATATATCTTCAATCCTACATTCAACTTCAGAAATAGCTTTGAAACAAAACTTGTCACCTTAAAGGCGAAATAAAATGCACATATAACGATAAGTTTTAAAATATTTCAATTAGATATTATTCTTCAGATGATGGACCAATTGATTTAAGGCTTTAACCAATAGGTTTTTAACCATGCAAAAATGAAGAAGAAACAATTGAATATATGGAATATAAAACTTAAACTGAAATATATGCAACTCAAAACTATCACTTTAAATAATGTCGTATTAATTTATCTGAAGGACTTGATTGTAAAGAAAATAATGAAAAACTATTGCACAATAAATGAAATACAAACTTATCTCTGCTTGACAAGAAGTTTTGTATTGGATCTTTGCATTCAGATTTTGAATTTGACTATCTTTCATTCCATCACACCCCAAGAATCCATAGTTTCAACATATCAGTCATTATGTCTTGTTCAATGTTATCTTTTTTTCTTGCAAATTTTTGAATGAATATAAATATGAAATTGAAAAGGTACGCTGGATGATCACACCCTTTCACTATAAACTAACCTACAACTAACCTATTTCTAACTATTACAATAGTCCGGATAACAAATACACCTTTATGATGAACCATAACAACCAACCATTTAGTTGGATAACTTCTAAAACCTCCTAACTGCTTGAATTTGTTTAAAAACCTCCTTGTGGCTGCATTGGGCTCCTCCTTGTTGGATGGAGACATAGTTCTGAAGATATGTTTGATGATTGTTGCCTTCATCGACCTCTGCTGGTGTTTAGAAATGAAGGAAGTTGGCGGTAAGAAGGTTTGATGGATCAGTCTACTAACTCATATGATGAGTCATCAATGAGTTAGCAGGCTTGTCATTTCTTTATTGCAATTTTAATGTCTTTTTCCTCTATAGATTGAAGCCTATCAACCCTCTGCACCCTTTCTACTACTGATGGAGGTAGTGATCATGCTATCTTCAGTCATTAAATTTAATAAGTAGTACATGTATAATGATGATTCTTTAAACTGTGTATCCAGCCATAGTTCTATTTACAATTTCTGAATACTATGCGTGAGTTGATGCATTCTGGGAGCAGTTTGTTCATTGTAGATAAAAGCATTTTTCACCAACCGTTTTGATCATAACTCTTTGGGGCTTAGTCGTTGCTCGATAATGTCAGCATCCAAGAGGCATTTGGAGTGCTGCTAGACCATTTGCTATAGTTATATATTCATCTAAAATGTTCCTTGACAAATCAATCACTTATGTGGACATGGCATGGTGTTTGTTGTCTTCACCAACCCTTGCTATACTTGGTATTGAAGGTTGCAGCCAGGTTGATGGAAACATTTTAAACATCTTTGTAGACTTCTTGATTATGTGGCTATGTGGCATGGGATATAGTGTTTAGTGTTTGCTGTTAAAGTTTTGGGAAGTCGATCCACAAATTGCATCGACCTAGCTTGAATGCATAGTCGACTTGCAGTCTGCATTGACCAATGTTATGTGTATTGGTGGCAGCGAACATTTTAGATACCCTTGCAGACTGTTATGGCATATAGGATGGAATTCACACTGATGGAATGCAGAGATGCCATGCTTGTTGTTTTGAAGATGTTGAATTTCTTGCAGATGGAGGCATGGCATGGTGGGTAAGATCTGCATCGTCCATTGCATGGATTTGATGGATCTCTGCTAACTACTATCCATCGACCACGTTCAAAGTGGATATTGATAAAAAAATCATGTGGGATTGCATCTTGCCACCTTTCGCCTTGCACAATATAAACAATAATCATGTCTATTATTTTATTTATCAATGTAATAAGAATGGTCAAAATATAATTATAGTTCTCAAATCATCTTAACATTAATAATCAATGGATAAAGAAGAATTTCAAATAATCATAAAGCATTTGAAATCAACAAAATCGATAACGTAATCTTTTATCCATATAATTATACAAAGCTTTTAAACTTTTGTTAGTTAGTCTTTCTTTGTACTAACCTCTTCTCACTTTGTAAAAAACTTTGTTTTAATTAATAATCATAATAATAAATAACATACCATTAATGAAATTTATCTTTCCTTATAGCAAAAGGTATGAAATTTACATATTAAGTAGGGACTTAAGAAATATAACTGTCGGTCAAGATTAAAAAGAAATCATTAAACATATACTAATATCATAGAAGAAGAATAAGAATCCACAAATACTTGTGGATTATACATAATAATATGAGTATTTTTTTTAAAAGTAACATAGTATAAATATAGTATTACCTTTTTTAAAACAACGATATCGTTTATTCAAATTGCTTCTATACAAACTTACTAATACTTTCCTTTATATTCCTTTTACACCATAATGACAACCCTAGTCATTCTATAATAATTAGGGCATAACATATATATATGAAAAGGAAATATCATTTGTCATTATGATTACTAATCAAATTATAACATATTGTAACTTCTAGACCATGATCATGGATAACAACACCATCTTGTCTTTCGAGAATAATAGACATTCAAATCCATGAAAGTTAAATCAAACCAAGATTAACCTCTTCAAAAACATTAATAGATTGCTATTTAACTCATTGAAGAACATCATTAAGTCAAATGTATAATTCTCCACATAAAATATTTTCACTTTGCTTCTATCACCAATATGGATTTAGAGATTTGTAATGTAATAGTAAAACATACAGAATTCCATGTAATTACATTAGGATTTAGATGAAAGCATCATATAGGACTTCAAAAGCATTTTTCAATACTAATTGTAATTACATCATGTTTTTAAGGTGAGAAAGTCACAAGATCAGGTGCTTAAATTTCTTTATTGAAAAAGAGTCTTAAGAAAATGATTCAAGGATAAAGAGAATTTCAAAATATTAAACCACAAGACATATGAAAGTGAATGATAATACTTCGATAAGAGAAAGATGGTAATCAATAGAATCTATAATAAACAAGTAAGTATATGCAAATAGGTACTTCCCTGAACAAGAATGGGTACAAATTACTTTGTCGACATGGATTCCACCACATCCATCTAATCTCAAATGATGTAAATCATCACATAGTGTTCTCCCTAGAAAAATAGTGCAATTGTATCCTGTTAACTCCTTTTAGCACTTAGTTATTTTTTCAAAACTGAACAACCAAAACTGTGTTGTGCTCCAAGCAACCATGTCAATAAGTAGTTAAGTAATGTTTCCATAAATGACAACATATATGCTATCCAATTAGGCCACTTTCCAATAACTTTTACCTGGCTCGAGTGAGTTGGGATATTTTTCCAGTCTGCCTTGCTTTGTGAATCTGTACACATATGTTTGGGATTTGTTCAGGTGTGTGGTGAGTCACTTTTCATAGGAAATGGTTTCCCTTGGAAAATTAATTTCAAGCAGCCTGTTAATGCATTGTACTTGCCAGTTGTTGTGATGGTACCTATGATTGGCATTGATTCTTGCAATGGAAAGACCTTCTTTTTGGGTATTATTGTGGAGACCAGTTCGTGTGGCCTAGTCTATTCCTCATTGGAAGGATTCTTGTTTATTTTTTGAATAGGGATGGGTTTTCTGGTCATCTCTTTATGTAGCCCTTGTCCTGCAGTCATCTTCACTATTCGAAGAGGGTGTAGAATTGAAGAATTCGAAATGAAAAATAGAATTATAGAATAAAATAGCAGATTACAAATAAAAACAAAACACACTGTTTATTGTGGTTCACCATAATAGTGGCTACATCCACACTGAGATCAGAAGAATTGTATTAACTCAATGAATGTTTACAATGAAAAGAAGAGCCAAATATATAAGCTCATAACTGAGCAGCTGAAGAGGCAAAGGCAGCAACAGGACAAATGTTCATTGGCCTTCCAATCCCAACAAACTCCCACTGGAAGTCAATGGATATTTCAGCTAATCAGGCATTCCCCTGCTCTACATGCTGACTTACTTCAGCTTAACAAGGCCAAGAGAAGTTCTTGCACAGTTGAACTTCTCTTTGGTTACAAATTTTGTGAATATATCTGCCGGATTGATTTTGGTATCAATCTTTTCAACCTTCAACCTGCCCTCTTTAACCATATGCCAAACGAAGTGAGCATGAATGTCAATGTGTTTTGAACGTAGCTGAGATGTATCATTATGAGCAATAAAGATGGCGCTGTGACTGTCACTAAATAATACATAATCATTTTTTTGATACTTCATTTCACCAAGTAATCGATGCAACCAAATCATCTCCCGAGCACCTTCGGAAAGAGCCAAATATTCAGCTTCAGCCAAGGAGAGAGCAATAGAATGTTGCAGCCTTGAGGCCCAGCTAATAGTAGCTCCAACGAACATGAATGCGTAATTGGTAGTGGATCTACGCTTAACCAAATCTCTGGCAAGATCTGAATCCGTGAATCCTTGTAGCTGTTTATTATTTCCACCAAAACATAAAACATAATTTGAAGTGCCTTTTAAATATCTTATTATCCATTTAATAGCTTCCCATTGAAGCTTCCTGGGATTGCTCATGAATCTACTTACCACTCCCACCGCATGGGCAATGTCAGGATGAGTGGAAACCATAGCATACATTATGCTACCAATTGCTGATTTATAAGGAATGTTATCCATGACTTCCTTTTCCTCTTGTGTTTTTGGGCACAATTCAAAAAACAAGTGAAAATGAGAAGCAAGAAGAGTAGAAACTATCTTGGCATCATTCATGCCAAATCTGTCCACAACTTTGTTAATATAATCCTTTTGAGACAAAGTAATTTCTTTCTTCTTTCTGTCCCGTGAGATTGTCATACCAAGAATATTCTTGGCTGCCCCTAAGTCCTTCATGACAATTTTACTTGCCAACTTGGTTTTCAACTCTCCAACAATTCGAGAACTTGTGCCAGCTACCAACATGTCGTCAACATATAAAAGAAGAATAACAAATTCTCTATTTGGAAGTTTCTTCTAATAAATGCATGGATCAGATTCACATCTTATGAATTTTTTCTCAACCATGAAGCGATCAAATTTTAGATACCACTATCACGGGGCTTGCTTGAGCCCATACAAACTTCTTCTTAACCTAAAATAAAGATGTGTTTTCCCTTTGTCAATAAAGCCTTGAGGTTGTTCCATATACAGCTCCTCATCCACATCACCATGAAATGCAGTCTTGACATCAAGCTGCTCCAATTCAAGATCCCATACAACTGCGAGTCCCAAAATAGTCCAGATAGTTGTCATTTTGAAAACTGGTGAGAAAATCTCTATGAAATTGATCCCTTCTTGCTAAGCATATCCTTTTACCACTAGGAGAGCTTTATAGCGTTTTAAACCTCCACCTTCATCTTTCAGTTTATAAACCCACTTGTTCTTAAGTGGTTTCCAATTTTGTGGTTAAGGAACCAAATCCCATGTGTGATTACCTTCCAACAAACTCATTTCTTCGTTCATAGCAGTCATCCATTTATCTTTATCACTACTGAGACAAGCGGCTTTATAAGTGGCTGGTTCAACTTGCTCCAAAATTAATAATTCGGGCTCTGCCTCTTTAGCAAATAGAAGTTCATAATCTAAAAATTCAGAACGTAGCTTGCGCTGTCTTGTAGATCGTCTTAAAGGAAGTAATGAATTTTCCTTAATAGGCAATGCAACATCTCCATCTGGACAATTTGTACTATAAGAGAATTGATTTACTTCTCCCCTATTTCATGTCTAAGCTTGTTGTTGATTTCAACAGCTTGTCCTAATTCATCCACCCACTGTTCTCTATGTTGTAACTGCTGATTGTAAACAAATTTAACATTGTTTTGCCCATGTATGCAGGGCATGGTGATAGCAATAGATGAGAACAAAGACTCATCAGCGAATCTACTTCCACCCTACGCATGACAGTGATGTCCATTAGAGCAGCGCATGGTCTTTGTTTGAAGGGGAACCAATTGCCCATCACTATAACTCTTTCCTTGCTGCGTGTGAAGACTGTCAGAGACTACCCGCGCATTTGGAGGACTGTCCTACTGCATTTGGGGAGCAGTGGCAGCTTGCTGTCTGAGTGGGATAGCAGAGCTAAGTAGTGGGACAGAAGAGCTGGTCTCTCCCGTGAGAGAATGATCATCACTGTCAACAGTTGTGGAGGGACCCATGGCAGTTCTCCAGTGCCTCTCACAGCCTCCTTTGTCATATGTGATGTATTGTATTTCATTGACAAGAGAGACATTTCTAGTCCTGCCATGACTTGGAGCTCCTGCATTAAATGAATTTTGTACAGGGGACCAACATGAAACAATGTCATTCCCAACTGGAGATAAAGCAATGTCCGTATTGTGTCTAGATACTTCATTGTCTGTAGATTGTGTATGAAAAGAGGAAAATTCATAATCAAAGGATTGAGTTATGGATGGAATTGGGAGTAAGACAGAGGTGGGTGTGGAGTGCTGAAGATGCGCTATATTATAGCCTTGGGAGGAGATGTGAGGCAAATCATTTGAAAGAGTTTTGAAAGAGATGTATTCCCCTTCAGACTTATAATTGTCTCTAAGAGTTGGAAAATTTTTCTCATTCAAAATGACATCACGACTATGAATAATTCACTTTTCAACCGGAACCCAAACTCTATAACCGAATTGGTCTTCTCCATATCCCACAAATGTGCCCTTTTGTGATTTGAAATACAACTTTGTCCTTCTTTCTTTAGGGACATGTACATGAGCTTCACACCCAAAACTTGGATGTGTGAGTATGAAATTCTCTTTCCCAGCCATTCCTCTTCTAGAATACCAAACTCTAGACGAGATGAAGGAGACCTATTGATTAAATAGATTATTGTATTGCAGGCTTCCACCCAAAATTCTTTTCCCAAACCGGCATTGGAAAGCATGCACCTTGCCTTCTCAAGAATGGTTCTGTTTAACCATTCTGCTGCCCCATTTTCTTGAGGCGAATAAGGAACAACCTTAATTCTTCTTATACCATAATCTGCACAAAACTTATCAAACTCTAACCTCCATTATCCGTCTTCAAACACTTAATTTTATGACAACACTAATGTTCCACAAGAGCTTTAACAATTTTGAATTCAGAGAATACCTTAGATTTTCTAGAAAGCATATAAACCCATACCTTTCAGGTGCTATCATCAAGAAAAGTAACAAAATATTGTGCCCCTCCATAAGAGGTTACCTCCATAGGTCCGAAAACATCTGAATGCACTAACTCGAAGGGTGTTATCTTTTTGTCATGTCCATCCTTCAAGAAGCTGACCTGCTTTTGTTTCCCATAAAGCCAGTGCTCACAAAATTCCAACTTTGCAAATTGAAGACCTGAAAGTTGATCCCGATTCAACATTACCTCAAGACCTTTCTTGCTCATATGGCCTAGCCTTTGATGCCAAAGCGCAACATCGCTACCCACAAGTGTCAAAGAAGCTCCCACCTTATCAATGGGTTTCACAATATAGAGACTACCGGTCTTATCTCCCTTTGCAATAGCCAAAGAGCCTTTGACAATTTTCCATGTGTCCATGAGTTTGGTTTTGAAGCCTTGGGTATATAGTTGGCTGACTGAAATCAGATTCCTCTTTAATTGAGGAACATGTCTAACATCTTTGAGCAATAATTTTTCTCCTCCTTCTAGATGCAAGACAATATCACCTTTCCCAATGATTTTAGATGCTTTGTTATCACCCAAATATACTTCTCTAAATTCACATTCTTGATAATTTGTTAAAGCATCCGTGAGAGAGGAAGCATGAAAGGAAGCTCCTGAATCAATTACCCATGAATCAGATTTTGTATTAGTGGTTGATAATATTAAAATACCATCATCTTTGTCATAAGAGAGATTTGCTTCGTTGTCCAAAAAAATTTCTTGTGCCTTCTTATACTTCCAACAGTCTTTCTTGACGTGACCAGCTTTGCCACAAAACCAACAGCCGCCTTCTCTTCCTCTAGATTGCGATCTTCTACCAGATTGTGACCATTGGTTGTAATTATTTCTGCCTCTACGTTGACCTCTTCCTCTATTCTCGGTGCTGACCATGGTAAGAGCATCACCGGATGAGATGTCTTTGTTACTTCTTCTCATATCTTCACTAAGAAAAGTAGCAACCACTTCATCGTAGACCAGCTTCTTCGTTGTGGAATTTGAAGTGCTAATAGCTGTAACTACGGGATCCCAAATATTGGGTAAGGAACACAACAAGATGATGGCTTTGGCTTCATCATCTTGTGTCATACGAACCGAGGTTGCTTGACATAACAAAGTGTTTAAATCATTTATATGATTTGACATCTCTCTGCCCCTTCCTTCATTTTCAGCTTGTAGAGTCTCTTCATAATGAAGATTTTATTTGCAGCCGATGCCCTCTTGTACATGCTTTGAAGTTTATCCCAAATTTCTTTTGTTGTCTTTTCATTCAAGACATTGAACAAGACATTTTGTGACAGCGAAAGAAAAATTGATGCCATTGCCTTGTCATCAATCTTCTTCCAATCTTCATCTATCATCGCAGTTGGTTTCTTCGTTTTTCCTTCAAGCGTGATTGATAAATCTTGCTTCATCAGCAAGGAACGCATCTGCACTTTCCACAGGCTAAAGTTCTTGCCTACAAATTTTTCTATTTTTGTATCCTCCATTCTCAAGAAATTTAATCACCAAATTTCCAATCAGCTGTTCGCCGAGTTCTGATACCAATTGTAGAATTGAAGAATTCGAAATGAAAAACAGAATTACAGAATAAAAAAGCAGATTACAAATAAACACATAACACACTATTTATCGTAGTTCACCACAATAGTGGCTACATCCACACACTGAGAACAGAAGAATTGTATTAACTCAATGAATGTTTACAATGAAAAGAAGAGCCAAATATATAAGCTCATAACTGAGCAGCTGAAGAGGCAAAGGCAGCAACAGGACAAATGTCCGTTGGCCTTCCAATCCCAACAGAAGGGTCATCGCTCTCCCCTTTTGTTGTGGCTGCTGGTTGAGGGGTTTGTTGTGCAGAATGAGCCGTAGCTCAACGCTGCCTATCATTGATGTTTGTGGACTAGTCAGGCACATGCTAGCTGTTGTTGCTCCATGTCTTGGTGAGAGGGAGTTTTTTTTTCCTACGTCTTATCGAGGGCCACGTAGGTGTGAAGCCACGAGGGTCTCTATTTTGGTTAGATGCCTGCGATTTGTTTTTGCAGTGGGTTCCCAGTGTCTGATGAGTTTTTCGGTTGGTAGTATCTGTGCACTGCTGCTCCTTGTCTAGCATGTGACAGATGCCTTTGTGTGCTCTCCTTGGTGATGGGTCTTCTAAACGGTTGGTCTTCTAGCTCCTACAACATTTCTTGCTGCGTTCTCCTTGTTGCGAACCTCCCTGTTGGGAAATCTCCTTCGATGCATGCTCATTTCAGTAGTGTGCAAGGTTGGACTTATGAGGAGATGTCTGCCTTTGTCATAAGAATGTGTTTGGGGACTGTTTCCATTGTTAGTGGTGTCGTGGGGAGTATTTTCTTTGGCCTTGGTACACGGTGGGTTATTTGGCCTATCGAGCCTTTCGAAAAAGAATAGCGAGGGTGTTTCTCATTATTGGGTAACACTTTTCTGGTATGGTGTGCTCTGTTTCAGGAACAGAGACCTGATAAATGTTTAGTGATTTGGAGGAAGTGTAAGATTTATTTGAGTGACATGAAGGAGGGCCTCTCAAGAATAGTAGCATTGATGGAGTTCTCTATCCACTATCCTAGCTTTTCTGCTCGTGTGAAAGGTAGGGGCTGACCTCAGCCCTTGATGGATTTTTTGATTATTGGTGTGGAGGAAGAGTTAAGTCAGCCAACAAATGAGGTCCATCCTGTTTGCTGGGCTTGTGAGTGAATGACTTGTGTCGCTCTTATGGTGGCTGGAGGGGCAACATGTGATTCCCTTATTGAATGAAACATGATGCTTCAGAATTTACTGAGGCTGGGCAGGATGGTGTTTATCGTGCTTATGATCAGGGAAGAGATCATTCGTCATCTTGGTGAGTCGGTCTTGCTGTTAAGATATGTTTAGCTCGTGTTTGTGCCTAGTTTTTGTAGTGATGAAAGTTTACTTCACTTTTAGTTTTCCTTTTTTCTGGGTTAGAAAATCCATTTTGTTCAGGTGGGATAGTGGTATTTCTTTCCTTTGTGACCAGTTGATTACTGCTAGTTTTCACGGGCTAACTCTGGTAATCTGTTTTTGGTTAAATTTTTCAAATGGTGTGGGAGATTTTCCTAACCTTATGGATGTGGGAAGAGTGATGTTAATCAGAAGGTGGGCTTGGTATTCATATTTTTTTTCTTCTTTCATTGTTCTTGTGGAGGTGTAGAAGTTTCGTATCGAGGAATATACTTTCTTCGTGATTTTGGAGCTAGATGAGCCTCCTATTGAGGTGGAGACTCTCTACGTGAACATGGAGATCAGTTATGCCATGCAGGATCCTATTGAAGTGGAGACTCTCTCTATGAACATGGATTTTAGAGCATTGTTGAAGCATGACCTTTGGCAAGAATTTAACAAAGATCAACATTTCTTGGAAAAGAGATGAAAGCATCTTCTATTGTCATAAGTTATGAATTTTGTAGAGTTATACATGTCTTTGAAAAGAAAAATTAATAACAGCCTTAGAATCTCATAATAAGTAGAACATTTAAAACAAAATGATCCTTGATTTCATGCTCCGCTATATGCATTTGACAAATATAATATAGTCAAGGAATATGATGAGCGATCTTAATGCATTATTATCATGTGGTTCATTCTTCTTATGTCAATTACTTTGGTGCCATGTATATCCCTTGACCTACTAGTTTTATAACTATTCATATTTACCCTTCCACTCTCACCACTTTAACTTATCCTACCAGTGTCATCCATTTCCCCTATCCCACTTTTAACATACCTATACATTATGTTGCTAGTGGAATATCTACAAATCATCTGTCTAGCATTCCTACAACTTATAACACTCTTTTGATGACAATATACTTACTTCTCATCCTTTATTTACTATCTACTCCAATCAATTATCATGTTTTTACTTCTCCACAATCTCTTTTAAATTTTATATATTTTTATAAACACTTCATACGATACAATGTAAGGGTACTGTGATGATTATATATATTCTAATTGTGATGTATATGCTCATATGTTGGTGAGTAAAATTTTACATTGGATATTATTGTTGTGTGATGAAAATTCTATTATTGATAGGGGTAGACATCAGTGTTTCATTTTGGTGGCCAGGGGCCTCCATATGCAATTCTGTCTAATTTTTTGAATTGATTTCTAGAGTAAGGAGCCAAATGATTAAGGCACTTGATTTGTGTATCCTAGAGATCTAATTTCTTGCCATGCCCACAAGGGGCATGCATCCCTAACTAGAGACACTATTTGACCTGCAAAATGTGTATGGTTTTAAAATTTCTTCACATCTTATCATGTAGTTTGTTGTATAAGGTTTGTAAAATTTGATTGAAATTAGTTGTTTGGCCCTATTTCTTTCTCTATGTTGTTATCCTCCATTGACTAGTGTTTTAGTTTTGAGTTTTATGTTTTTTAATTCATGTCTTCCTATTCATGAAAGTCACCGTCCCCTTTTATATATTACCAGTTCAACTAGTAGGCCCTCAATTTTCCTTCTTTTTAGTTATCTTAAAAGACATAAATTGCCTTAGTTGCACGTTTCCCTAGATCCTAATGAATGAACCCCTTTAAGTCATTTATTTGTGTATTTGCGAAATAGTAACCAATGAAAGTGTCCCCATAGCCTCACAACATTTTTGTCAATGCAACCTTTAGGGTTGTGAGGTCATGAATAAAGGTTAGTAGTTAAGAATATTATTTGTGATTGTTTCATAGTAGCTAGTAGGTAGGGTGGTTAACCTACAACCAGTTGCGAAGTGGTGAAGGGTTTTCAATAGTTATATCAAATAGTTTTCACTCCTTCACAACAAATTATGGAGATAGACTAATTTTACTATAGAGTGGTGAGGAGATGCCACACATCGCACATGGCCAGCATAGAGGGGACACTGGCTCTTGTGTCTTTGCAAGGGAAGGTGATGTCAGTGAAATTCAGGTTACAAAGATGTGATTACTTTCCATGTTTTCTTTCAGGGGACAAGGTTAACAGATTAATTAACAAAAAATGTTTTCAATGCTTTTAGTGGTTATCATTAACCATTGATATACCATGTGAAGCTGTGATTTAACGTGAAATTTTAATACAAAGAATGTTCACAACTTTGTGAGCTATTGTATGGGTTCCAGTTCACCAATTGAAAAGTTGTGAGTGGGTGACACGTGTATCTCAAGAAAGAGAAAGAAATGAGGCAGATATTGATGTGCCACATGATTTCATTTGTAAATGGATAACATCTTAATTCATTTTGATTGTGTGGGATTTTTTCATGTGTTTTAGGGAGTTAATCTTGTTGGTTTGTATGAAATGAAGATTGAGTAGGTTTAAGGTCACGTCTTGGTTTAAGGTCATCGTAGTTGGCTTTCTCTATGGCGTACAAATTTGTGACATGTTGACAAGTGTCTTTCCCACTAGAAGATGAAGGGTCTCTTTTGTTCAGCCACAATATTCCTACGTGCCTCAAATGGAGTGGATTTAAGAAAATAATTATTCATCATGTGGTGCCATGCAGGGAAAGAGGTGGTAGAAAAAATCAGCGAGGACACATTTTTAGGGAATAGGGATGATTGATGGGATTAGGAAACTCGTATGGCATCTGATTTGAAATTTGAAGAGTTCACGCATTCATTTTAGTCCAGGAAATCATTAGCATCATTTTCAAAACATTTTGATTATCCCGACAAGTTTTTTGTTATCAAGGAAAAGCCAGTTTGAGAGATCTCACAGCTACTGAGTTAAGTACAAAGTATTAAGAATTTAGAAGGGGAAGATTTGTCCATAATCTATTTCTATACAAGAGTGTCTTGTCAGCATGAATAGATCATGAAAAATTTCTAGATCTCATTGGTTGCAGCCACCATTTATCAATTTGAAAAGTGTGTGTATCTCAAAGCTGTGAGGATATAAATTTATCCTTCGGAGGTAACTATCTGCATTAATGAGAAATTATTTCTTTGTTTGAGTAAGTTAGAAGATGAAGTTAATGGAGCAGATGAATGCTTCTACAAGATGAAATGGTTGAGGAGAGTTGCATTGCAGAAAATATATAAAGACCAACAGATTAAACATATTGATTGTCCATCTTGTAGGTAGAGGAGTATTAAAATAACATTTGGTAGAAAAAGAAATATTAAAATCCTCAAGCGCTACTATAGGGCCTTCTTGTGACTTGGAAATAATTCAAATCTCTTTGGCTACCAGTCTAATTATTTTTGGTGAAGAAGATACAGACTGGGGCATGAGTGCAAGCATAGAAGATATGGGTCTTGATTCATCCATTCCCCGCTGAACAAAAGTATCAATGGTAAGAATATTGCATCGTGGCCTTATCTGCATCAATTACCACCCATGGGCAATAGTGGCATGGGTCACAAGCCTGGTTTGATCTATGGAAGCACACCTTGCCTTCGCACCAACGTTGTTTTGCATACTGACCAAGAAGTTTTTTTTGCTTTTAAATGAAACCACCGGCAACAAAATTTGTTGGGATAATATCTTTTGTAATGGACTAATGACAGTTAGAAGTTAAATATTTATAGATGGCCTAAAGCTTGTTGCATTACTTTCTATTATAAAACGAATACCAAGGCTGTGTCTAAGGGTTCTAATTATTTTTTCTTCTAAGCGAATGTAAATGTAGTGAAGTGTAATGAATCCAGGTGAGTTCTATTTTTTTTTTAAAGTTTTGTTGTTCGTGTATCTATTTCTGCTAGTTTTCATAAAATAATGAAGGGAATTATAGAAATTTTTTTTAGATTATGTAGTTAATTTTTATATTAACTTAGAATATTAATGATATTTTTAATTTATCATTGCATATTGTTTTAAAATTATGTGTTTTATGTATGGGTTTCCTTTAAGAAAGGAATTAAATAATGTATGCATATTGCCGTAAAATTAGTTAAATGAAAAGAATATGAAAGTATAATTTTGTAGTTATTTAGATGGATTTATTTGTATAAGGAATTAATGTCAAAGTTTAACTAATTGGAGCAATCTTTGTTATATTTATTCACTTATGATCTCAAGTTGGACTCTATTCCCTATGAGTTAAGCACTTTTCTAATTATCTTCCTCAAGTATATCTCATATACAGTTCAAAATAAAAACAAATTTACTTATTGTTATAGGAGAAGGAGTAGTATAGTTTCATTCTTAGCTATATTTTATGTCATAGATGAGAGATCACAGGTAAAATGTTTGATACTTGGATATCTTATTCATTTAACGAAAATGCCTTTATATAGACATTACAAACAGAAAAATAACTAGCAAGACAATTTAGAAAGGCCAACTATTGACAATTACAAAATAACTAAATATTAACTTATTATTATACACCAACATTCCCCCATTATTACAATAATTCTAACAAGAGTGGAACATTGCAAGGATATTAAACACAACCCTTCAACAGACTTTGATGAATTTTCTTCACCAATTATCGTCACTCGCTCAAGAAGCACCAAACTAACGACATCAGTAGATCTCATGACCGTAGAACCTAAAACCACCTGTACAATATGAGTGTACCGACCTCCCATGCACAATGAGACACATTTCCAATAAAATTACTCATCTCCTTAGATTTTTTCTAATTCCTCCTCTAGTTTTTTACATGAGATACATTTCCTCTGAAAATCCACATCTCATCCAAGTATATCTAACACCTCTTGAGATGTTGTGGAAACAACCTCTCCTCAATAAAACAATGACCACCAACATACCTACACATGGGACACCTTTCCTCCAAAATTACACATATATTTAGAGTGTGTCTAACACCTCCTCAAGAGCCTGAAAAATCAATAACCAAAAAATAGCCCCCCCCCCCCACGATCCTTGAAGGGACAATCATAATGCCAAGCTCCCTCTTCTTTTTAGGGACACAAATATGTCAAGCCCCATCTTTTCTTATGGGAAAATTTTTCCAAGCCTTGACTTTTTAAGGACACAAATAGTTTTCTTCTAATGCAATAAACCATCACTACACAAGAAACTAGCTTGGGATGATAGAAACATCTTGTGTCTGTTGCCTCCAGTCTCCTGTATGATCCTATTTATATTCTATAGAGAAAAACAAATTCATCAACTCTTTTACTGCGTGGTTGATTATCATTTTAGATTAGGATGAGTTATTTCTATGTATTGAAAAACTAAAAATGCCTGTTTCAACTTGAGTTTTAGTGAAATGTTTATTTTTCTTCAGCTTTCCATCGATGGAATTTTCGGCCCGCTAAATGCAATTCATCGGCACATGTCCATTTTTATGACAATAATAACATTTGAATTATTATCTAGTTGAAATGTTATCCCTTTTTCCTGGAAACCAAAGCACATTCTTCAACAATTTGATGACTCTTATTAGCTCTACTTCCTTCATCAATTAGAAAGGAAATTATAGTTTCCAAACTTGGATTCTTTTTGTTTAATGTTAAAACAATATGATCAAAACATGAAGGCATACTACTTAGTAAGATTGCCTTGGAAGCATCATCATAATATTTGGATTTTTCACTTAAAAGTTGATTAAGAAGAGAATTAAATGTGCTTACATGTTGAACACCATTATCTTCCCCTTCATCTTTAATATAAACAATTTTTCTTTATCGACAGTTTGGCACTGGACACTTGTCAACCAAACAAAATATTACGCCCATCCCATATTTCTTTTGACATCTTTGATAGATAAATATGATGAAAGTATGCATCTAATAAACCAAGACCAATTAATGTCTTGGCCCTATGATCTTTATCTATCCACTTTTTAGTCTCATCTACATCTTGTGGTTTTCTAACAAGTCCACTTACAATATCCCAAAAATCTTTGTGGATCAAAAGAAATTTTATTTTAATTCGTCATGTGTGAAAAATTCAAATCCTTCAAATTTAGTTATAGTAGCTAGTTTATCAATTATCCTTATTATTTGAAAGAACCCCAAATAACTTCAAAATTTTGCCTCCTTATCTCACCTTTATACATTCATAAGTTAAAATTTTCCAGGAACTAAAATCACACATAACTTTGGCTGATTGCAAAGCAGTATCTTCATCGACATTGAAAACTTTCAAACATGAATATGTCTCTCTACAAATTTCTTATTTGTTCATGTACATGGATAGAATCATTCTCACAACTTACCCATCTCTGCAAGTGATTTATCATAATATTTAGTGTGATTAGTTCTTTGTATACTCTCCACCTATAGTACATCGATTGAAAATACCATTCAAAATGCACCTTCTTACTTTGAAGATTTAAGTCCATGGAAGACACTTCAATGAATTCCATTCAAATCGCCACTTGAAAATATTAGGTTTTCTTCAATAGAAACCAGATAAAACTCTAGTCACAGGTACAAATCATATTCATAGGTGCTCTCTCCAACTACTCTTGCACAGGGAAATAAACATGCACTTCTAGGGAAATCATGGAGAGTACTCGATTTCACGTATCTAATAGATTGCTTTATGAGATGAATCCTTCAATATTCCCTTATGTTCCCATATCTCTACACTTTGTCAAACCACATGAAATGCTTCTCCCAATCCATGCCCACCTCTTCCTAGAGAAATGATCTTTTATAGCAACGTCACTACATGGTTTTATAAAAACCCTTTATTTTCCTACTCTGGTGCCAAAATGAGAGATCAGAGGTAAAACATTTGATACTCGGATATATTATCGATTCAACCAAAATGCCTATAAATATGCATTACAAACAGAAAGATAACCAACAAGACTATTTGGAAATTCTAACTATTGATAGTTACAAACTAACAAAAACATTAACTTATTGTTTTATGCCAACAATAGATGGGATTATACATTGAAATGGTGTAACAAGAATACCCATTATTAAATATTATAATAATACAATCGACAAATCTATGGTTATTTGTTGCTTAGAATATTTTTTATATCATGTGTAGACCTGTGAAATAGGATTACCCTCAAGAGATAGTGGAGCTCAAAGTAAACAAGTTTGTTTAACCTTGTCGATGTTGTGTTTTCTTTTCTTCAACTAGTGAATGGAGTTGGGTAAATTATCAATGTTTACAAGTATATAGTCCAAGTAATGTTAATGTCACCTCTAGAATTAAAGGTAACAAGAAAAAATCACAAACACTATAAAAATTTGAAACCATGCCTCTGAAACTCAAAATTTCATGCCAACTTAACTTAATTAAGCTAAGGAACCTAAAATCTAAGTTAAAAAAATGCAATGTCATAAAATGTATCTGAGATAAATGAGGAGCATGCATTTTATATAGGAAACGTTGTTAATCACTATCAGAAAAAGATGAATACTAAGTCTACTAAACCTTGATCTGAAGCAAAAAAGTAAAAAATAAATAAATAAATAAATTTTTTTTAAAAATTGAATCCAACATATTCAAACAATACTCAACAATATACCAAAACCTCATGAATAGATTTTCAACATGACGAATATGAGGAGAAAAAATGTAAGTATCAATGCATAGAAAATAATCACTAATAAAAAGAACAACATGTTGACATCAATGACAACTATATGTTGGAAAGTGACATTGCAAGTAATTGTTATTTTGTCATTGATGTCAAACCTTAATTGGTGAGACTATTGTTATCTATTTGAGTACCATATCTATTGTTGATGAAGAAGATTTACCAAGAAGACCAAGTGAATGGTTGAGTTAAGGTAATTCAAAGGGTACTTGATCAGTTGGCACTCTGGCAAAGTAATTTGTTGTTTATCTTTCAAAGACAGTTTTTCTAGTTGTTCTGTGCCAAGCAAGCTTGGCTTGTGCCGAGCAAAGTTGCTTATGACAAGCAAAGTTGCTTGTTCTGAGTAAAGTTGCTTGTGACAAGAAAAATTTTTCTCAATGCTGAACACCATTGGAATTGTCGAGTGGAAACAGTGATGTTGGCCGACTTACAGTAATTGGATTAATGATGAGATTTGAGATCTTTGACCGACTTAGTTGATTTTATTAGGATATGTAATGTTAATTAAAGATTGATCTACGTCATTTAATGTATGGGTAACCGTAATTAATGCATGGTTTCAAGATTTAATTAGAGACTACTTTGGGGAATTAAATGAAATGCAAAGATGGGATGATCCATTGGATCTGACCTAACCTAAGATCTACGATCTTGTTTAAGCGGCAAAAGATTTATCTGACCTAGATAGAGATGTATATGATAGCCTTAAGGGGTTATTCATTGTGTGTGGAAGAATGTATGTGTATGTAAAAGGTTTGCATAGTTGATTTACTATTTGGTATGATCTAGCAGAGAAGGCAAAGGCAGAGGCGGAGTGTTGCATATGTGATTGCTTGACAGATTTCCAAGTAGATCAGAAGGTTGAATTGACAATGCAGGCTATCCAGTAAGTTAACATCAAAGCTGTAATTGGATCTAAATTTGCAAAGTAAGTTGTATGTACCAGATCACAACTTCTGATTACTTTCTTACCATTGTATCAGTTAAATAGTCTCACAAGGTTGACTAAACAGTCATTTGTATAAATCCTCTAACAAGGTGACATTCAGATTGGAATGTTCTAAGTCCTCCAACAAGGCCACTCCTGATAGGGTGATTAAATCCTTTAACCAGGTCACACCTAGCAGTGTTTTATTGTAACCTTTAATAGGGTTGGCTCCTCACAGGGCATCACTTCAGAAGAGTGAAAACTTGGTAGCATGTTACTGGTGGTTTTTCCCATATTGGGTTTCCACATTAAATACTTGTGTCAACTTGT
>MU223442.1:652329-695108 GCA_018584345.1 Thuja plicata | reverse complement strand
CCGAGTAGATCTGAAGTACAGAAAGTTTTTAATTGCTACATCTAGACCTAAGGATAACTGATTCACCCCTCCCCTCTCAGTTATTCTAAATTCATTCTAACAATTGGTATCAGAGCATTGGTCTCCTTAAAATAGTTTGAAGGTACTTGGAGCGAAATGATCAAGATGTATAAGAAGGCGGTTCCCAAGCTGAACAAAGATAACTTCCCTGCACGGCAGAGCTTGATGAAACTACATTTGGCTAGTATTGGAGATGATGCTAAGTGACTTATTGAACATGCCTATGTACCACCTTCTACTCCTCTCTCAACTGTACAACTAAGAGAAAAATAAGAGCACAATCAAGCAATGTTGGAGATCACCTCCTCATTGAGCTATACAAAGTTTGATGATATAAAGAACTACATAAATGCAAAAGAGATGTGGGACAAACTTGCATTTGTCTATGGTGGAGACACAAATGTGTTGAGAGCTAAATCAGAAAGTTTAAGAGGTAAGTTTGATGAGATGAAAATGCAAGAAGGAGAAAATGTTATTCAGTACTATGGTAGAATAAAAGAAGTTGTAAATGCCATTAGAGGGGCTAATGGAACTATTGATGAAAAAACCATTATGAGAAAGGTATAGAGAACTTTACTTCTTATATATGCTATTAGAGTTTCAGCAATTCAAGAATTGAGATGTACTCCTCACAATAATCTGAATCTGGAAAATCTGATAGGCAAACTCACTGCATTTGAAATGTCAAATTATGATAACTATAATCCACAAGGGATTGATTCTTCTTTTAGATCATAGCTGGTTCTCAATAATTCTAAGAAAGGAAAGAAACATGTGGACAGTGACAATTCCACTTCTGATGATGATCTTGAAGAACTTGAAGCACTCATGGCAAAAAGGCTCTCTAGAGGAAAAGTAAAATACAGAGGTAAACTTATTATTTATTTTTCATGCAACAAAGTTGGTCATATAGCTGCTAGATGTCTTGAAAAAAATGAAATAGATGAAAGGAGGGACAAGAAATACAAAGAATACAAAGACAGAAAGGATGACCAAGACTTCAGGAAATATAAGGACTACAAAGACAAAGGTAAGAAATCTTGTTATATTGCTGAAGAAACTTTTGACAATGACACTGATAATTCTGATGACAATGATATAGAAGTTGTTTATGCTGCAATGAAAGAAGATTCTGATGATGATGAAACTGCACTAATCTCTTATATGAGCAAAAATGATCGTTGGATCATTGGCAGTGGTTGTTCCCATCATATGACTGGTGACAAAGATAAGTTTGAAACCTTAAACCAATGTAAAGGAGGATATGTAAAATTTGGTAATGATTCACCATGTCTTATCAAGGGTGATGGATTGATTAACCTGACTGACAAAATTAGATGTGATGATGTGTTTTGGGTTGATGATCTAAAATACAATTTGTTGAGTGTTGCACAGTTGAACAATTCTGGTTACAAAGTTGAATTCCATCAAAGAAAAGAAAATATCTATGATTCTACTGGAGAATTAGTTGAAAATGGTGATCAGACCAAAGGTACCTTATTTTATCTGGATTTATCTAAAGAAACATGTTTGTTTGCACAATACAATAATGTTTGGTTATGGCATAAGAGGTTGTGTCATGTGAACTTTGATAACATGGTAAGCATAAGTAAATTGAAAAAGGTTAGAGGGCTACCTAAGTTAAAGAAACCTGAGAATGCTATGTGTAAACAATGTCAACTAGGAAAGATGACTAAGTCTAGTTTCAAGAGCAAAACACATGTATCAGAGGAAATTATGGAATTGGTCCATACTGATCTCTATGGTCCCATTGGAGAAAGAAGCTATTGTGGTGCTAGATACTTTATTCTATTTGTTGATGATTATTCAAGGATGATGACTATAATGTTTCTCAAGGATAAATATGATGCATTCTAGTTATTTAAATGGTACTTAGCTAAATTTGAAAAGGAAACAGGCAAAATTTTGAAATACTTAAGATCTGTCAAAGGTGGAGAGTTTATTTCTAATTAGTTCAACAACTTATGCAATGACCGAGGTATAAAGAGACAGATGTCCGCACCTAGGACTCCTCCACAAAATGGTATTGCTGAATGAAGGAACGGATCTATTATGGATTGTGGAAGAACGCTAATGATGGAGAAAAATGTTGCACAGAAGTATTGGAAAGATTTTGTAAGTACTATAGTCTATACACTGAATAGAGTTCAAGTCAAGAAAGGTACAAATGCTACACCTTATGAACTTTGGTATGGTTATGCACCTAGTGTAAAGTATTTGGAAGCAAATGTTTTATACTAAAATACAACAAAAATGGAAAACTAGGTGCTAAAGAAGAAGAAGGCATATTCCTTGGTTATTCAACAAAAAGCAAAGCTTACAACTAATACTAACAAAATTGTTGAAAGTGCAAATGAAAGAATTGATGAGTTTGCAGAAATAAATGAAGTTGAAAGTACAAAAGAGCCTAAAAGCTACAGATCATTCGTATATCTAGATGAAAAAGATTCTAATTCACCACCTGAGACTACTGCTGAACAACAACATGCACCTGTCGAGTCACAAAGTGGAGTTGCCGAGAAACTAGAAGTGAATGTGGAGCTATCTGATGGAGATGCCGAGTCATAGAATCAACCAGAACTGAATACAAAGGATTAACCTAAAGCAAGGACTGAGCCTACCCTAGCAAAATATGTGAGAAGAAATCATAATTATGATCAAATCATTGGGTCAAAGGATTCTGCTATTATGTCAAGAAGTAAGTTGAAAAATAACACATGTCTATTATGTGAATTTGAGCCGAAAATAGTAAAAGATGCTTTAGAAAATGAAGATTGGATACAAGCAATGAATGAGGAAATTGAACAAATTGAGACGAACAAAACTTGGACACTTGTACCTAGGCCAAAGGATAAAAATGTAATTGGCACTAAGTGGGTATTCAGGAACAAACTAAATGAACATGGAGAAGTGACAAGAAACAAAGCTAGACTGGTATGCAAGGGTTATGCATAGGAGGAAGGTATTGACTACGGTGAAACCTTTGCCCCAGTTGCAAGATTGGAAGGTGTCAGAACCTTACTTGCATATGCAACCCATAAAGGATTCAAAGTTTATCAGATGGATGTGAAATCTACATTTCTCAATGGAATCTTGGAAGAAGAAGTATATATTGAGCAAGCTGATGGTTTTGTAGACCTAAACAAAAGGGATATGGTTTATAGATTGCACAAAGCATTATATGGATTGAAGAAACTACCAAGAGCATGGTATGAGAGATTGTACAATTATCTAATCAAGATTGGATTTGCAAGAACCAATGACAACAACAACCTGTACTTGAAGATAGAGCAAAGAAAAGGTATATTATTAGCTAAAATTTTTGTGGATGACATCATATTTAGTGAACAAGATGTGTTATGTCAAAAATTTTGCAACAAAGATGCAAACTAAATTTGAGATGTCTATGTTTGGTGAAATAAAATTCTTTGTTGGCTTACAAATTTATCAAATGAAGAATCATATCTATATCACTCAATCTAAATATATCAAAGAGATAATAATTTTTTTTGGAATGTTAGAGTCCAAACCAGTGGGTACACCCATGGCTATTGGACAGAAGCTGACAAAATATGATGACACAAAACAAGTGAACCAAACACTCTACAGGTCAATGATTGGAAAACTATAGTATGTTGTACATAGTAGACCTAATATTGCCCTAGCTGTTGGGATTGTAGCAAGGTTTTATGCTAATCCTAAAGAAACTCACATGATGGCAGTCAAAAGAATTCTAAGATATTTGAAAGGAATTGAGGACTATGTTCTATACTACAAACAGAATGACAAGTTTGAACTCAGAGTTTACACTGATTTTGACTGTGCTGGAAATGTTTTTGATAGGAAAAGCACTATTGGTGGAGCATTTCTTTTAGGAAAGAAATTGATCTCCTAGACAAGCAAGAAACAAAACTACACCTCACAATCTACAGCTGAAGCTGAGTATGTGGCAGCAACAGTTAACTGTTTCAACATTGTGTGGTTGAAGATACTACTAAAAGGTATGAAGGAAGAAACTACTGACCCGGTTGTCATATATTGTGATAACACAAGTGCTATTAATATTTCTAAAAATCCTATTATGCACTCAAAGACAAAGCATATAGCTATCAAGTATCATTACTTGAGGGAGCTAGTTCAGAGTAAAGAAGTGATATTGGATTATGTGAACACTAAAGAATAATTAGCAGACATATTCACAAAAGCACTACCCAAGGATGCTCATGAGTATCTATGAGATAAATTGGGGGTGGTTCACCTAACTGAGGCTAATTAATTTATGTATGGTACTGTTGCATCAAATATTTTATTCAGAATATCTGACACATTAATGCATAGTAAGTCAAACTTTAGGATGCTGGCTAAAGTTGTGAAGATGAACAAGGACAGAAAAGAAAAATTAGTCATACTGAAGATGATAGGATCAAAATGATACTAAAGATCTACATGATAAAGATATTGATGTCTTTGGCATTGTTGTCAAAGAGGGATAGATTACCTATAAAGAGGAAGAACTGAAGGGAGAGATTACCTATAAAGAGGAAGAGATTGCCGAGAAAGAGAAATTACAAAGAGGGAAAGATTACATAGAGGCAGAAGTTACTATTCAAAAAATTGAAGTGATTATCTACTCAGAGGGAGTCTAGAGATGATTAGACACAGATGATTACAGTGTGATTATAGACACAAAGGGATAAATGTTTTTATAGATAAGAATCATAATGAAGCTAAAGACATTAATGAAGATTCATTCATATCAAGGAACATAAGTGAATTTTTGGATTGGTTGGTAACTATGCTTGTTAAATCATTGTTTTAATATTTTGTGTTGCCATCAATGCCAAAGAGGGGGATTGTTGGAAATTGACATTGCAAACAATTTTTATTTTGTCATTGATGTCAAACCTTAGTTGGTGAGGCTATTGTTATCTATTTAAGCACCATATCTGTTGTTGATGAAGAGGATTTAACAAGAAGACCAAGTGAATGGTTGAGTTAAGGTAATTCAAATGGTACTTGATCAGTTGGCACTCTGGAAAAGTAATTTGTTGTTTATCTTTCAAAGATAGTTTTTCTAGCTATTCTGTGTCGAGCAAGTTTTGCTTGTGTTGAGAAAAGTTTCTTATGACGAGGAAAGTTTCTTGTGCCGAGTAAAGTTTCTTGTGACGAGCAAAAAGTTGCTGAATGTTGAGCACCATTGAAATTGTCAAGTGGAAATAGTGATGTTGGCCAACTTAGTTAATTTTATTGGGATATGTAATGTTAATTAAAGATTGATCCACGTCATTTAATGTATGGGTAACCATAATTAATGTATGGTTTCAAGATTTAATTAGAGACTACTTTGGAGAAGTAAATGAAATGCAAAGATGGGATGATCCATTGGATGTGACCTAACATAAGATCTATGATCTTGTTTAAGCAGCAGAAGATTTATCTGACCTAGACAAAGAGGTATATGATAGCCTCAATGCATTTTTCATTGTGTGTGGAAGAATTTATCTGTATGCGAAAGGTTTCAATAGTTAATTTACTATTTGGCATGATCTAGCAGAGAAGGCAAAGGCAGAGGCAGAGTGTTGCATATGTGATTACTTGACAGATTTCCAAGCAGATCAGAAGGTTGAAATGACAATGCAGGCTATCCAGTAAGTTAACATCAGAGTGGTAATTGGATCTAAATTTGCAAAGTAAGTTGTATGTACCAGATCACAACTGCTGATTAGTTTCTTACCATTGTATCAGTTAAATCCTCTAACAAGGTTTACTTAACAGTCATTTGTATAAATCCTCTAACAAGGTGACAATCAAATTGGAATGTTCTAAGTCCTCTAACAAGGCCACTCCTAACAGGGTGATTAAATCCTTTAAGCAGGTCACACCTAGCAGTGTGTTATTGTAACCTTTAACAGGGTTGGCTCCTCATAGGGTATCACTTTGGAAGAGTGAAAACTTGGTAGCATGTTACTGGTGGCTTTTCCCATATTGGGTTTCCACATTAAATACTTGTGTCAACTTGTGTGAATGCTTATGGTTTTCTTTACTGTTATGTTACTACAAGCTAATCTCAATTAATAGTAAACTACATGATTAAATTTGTTGATTTATGCTACTGCTACCGAGTAGATCTGAAGTACAGAAAGTTTTTAATTGCTACATCTAGACCTGAGGATAACTGATTCACCCCTCCCCTCTCAATTATTCTAAATTCATTCTAACACTATACTAACTTAGCCAACTCATTATACTCAAACTTGCAAAAAGGGAAAATTTTCTCAATTGACTAGTATTTTAATCCTAAAATTTCATGAGAAACATCTATAGAGCATCATAGTCCAAAATTCATACATTTAAGCTAACGAAGAAAGATATCGTCAAGGGTGTCTCACAAACCAAAATAACACTTTCAAGTTGATATTTAAGTGATGTGTTCTTTTTCGCATCTCATTTTCATATTTGGTCTATGTGGTCGATGGATCCTAACGCCATAGTCTTGTAGAAACAAACCCAAATTCAAATGTGCTAGAGAGTCAATTCTTACCATTTTTATGATCTTGATATTTTCATATGACTATTGTGTTGGAAAGTTCACTCCCAGGGATTATATGGCTTATTTTGTGTTGTCATTATGGCATCAAAGTCATATTAAGTTTTGACAGTAAACTATGAAGTGAAAATCGACCAAGTGTAGAAGATAGAACAGAGCAGTGACTTGGAGTCGATTAGGGCATCATCACACATGCGTATGATCACATCAGGATATGTGTGTTCAGAATTAAGCTCTATGGTATGTTATTATTCTTACCCTATACACATATGGTATGGCATGGAAGTACAAACAAGTTACAGGAAGAACAAGTACACCAACAGTCCAGAATATAGAGTATGAAGCTAACTTCATTATTTTGATTAGCGTGTAATCTTTTGAATGTGAAGGATGAGTGCCTATTGTAATAAGTTTTTAATAATATATTAAACATTTTTTTAAACACACTTAAGCTAATTTGTTTGGAAGCATTGTGAATATTTTTTTATGGCCGACTAACGTCTTGTTTATAGTCGCGTCTATTCAGGCATAAACATATATATATGAAATGTAAAGATATTTTGTGAGTGTAGAAGATATAGTCAGAGAAGATATATATGCAAAGTAGTATGAAGATATTAGAATGAGATAGAGCCCTTAAAGAAGATAAGAGCATAATCGCATAACTGGAACTGATCAGACAACTGTGTCACATACAACAGTTCATTTTTGGATATAGTGCATATCTATTCTCAGGAGGTTGTAGCCTTCTTTCTTATTGAGTAGTGAGCTCTTGGACAGTGAGTCCTCACCCCTAATAGGGTTTTTTTTTAAAGACTCATAACAGGGTTAGACCCTTAACCAGGTCATTGTACTTACATTGTAAAGACTGGTTCTAACAAGGAAAAGGAACTTTAACAGGTTGATTATACTAGTACAATATTTGTGGGTACTAATTCCCACCTGGGTTTTCATCTAACCAAGGTTTCCCCATAATCATATTATGCATTATGAGATCTTGTGTTAACCTTCAAGTGATATCTAATGGATTTATGTTTAAAGTACTGAAATTGAATAATTAGCTATACACTGATTCACCCCCCCCCCCCTCTTAGTGTTTCCAACAATTGGTATCAAGGCTCTAGTCCTCAGAAAGAAAAGTTTAACCACTTGATGAGATCATGGATTCAGCAAAAGTCAAACATCTAAAAAAGAATCATGAAGCAGCCCTTGAAGATCTAGACAGATCTTAGAAATAAAATGAAGAACTTAAACTAAAATTTGAAGGCTCACAAATGCTTATTAATAAACTAAGGAAAGATCTGAAAGATTTCTCTAACAATGATTTGAAAGTGAATGAAGAGAACATGTCTCTAAAACATAAGGTAGAAGAATTAAATGATCAGTTAACTAATAGCTTATCAGCTATTGAAGATAAGAACAAAGAAAATAAACAGTTGGATGAAGAACTCATGCAGGCCAATATGAAAATCTTGGAATTGGAAAATATCAAGAACAAAATTGAATCTGAATTATCAGGAGCAAAAGACAAGATTGATAAACTACACACAAGCTCTGATCTGATTCAATCAAAACTTTATGCACAAAATTTTAAAGGTGATACCACTGGTATGGGATACTGTATAGCTCAAATTGAGAAAAACACATTACAAGAAAGAAAGAAAGCTCAAATAAAATCTTCAAAAGAAAAGAAAACTGAGAATCATGAAAAGACAAAAGTAGAACCACCAAAAGATAAGAACAAGGCGGTCAACCATACTTGCTATGCCTGTAACAAGCATGGACATTTGGAAAGGGATTGTAAGAATGTAAGACCCTTCAATGGTTACTATTACTTCTACAATAACTTTTGTCATAGGACTATTCATTGCAGAACAAATCAAAGAAATCAGCCACTATTGAACCAAAGGAATCAAACTCAAGTCAATAAGAGAAATCAACCTCAAAGAAACTTGCAGAACATTACATGTCAGATATGTAATTACAATGGACACACAGCCAATCAATGCAACATGATGAGTAACAACATCATACCTCCTATCATTTGTCACTCATGTGGAAAAGCTGGACAAATCTCAAGGTTTTAAAGATAAAGAACAAAAAGACAAGAGAATCCTAAGAAGTCTTTGTTTGAAGAATCAGGAGAAGTCAATTTTTTGGAAGCTAAAGCTAACTCAGGAAAAATATGGGTTGAAGTAAAGAAGGATAATGAAGAGCACAAGGTAGCAGATGCATCCTTAGTGGATGCACCTTCTACTTCTGAATAGTTGACCCTCATGGTCTTAGGGGGAGCTATTTTAGCTCTGAACCCCTACATGGTTGGTATACTCACCTCTAAGTATGCGCCTATGGATTCATACATGTGATCATGAATTAAGGTTGTATGCACTCATGCATTGCCTTTACTTCATCCAGAATAAAGTTTGAAATTCTCTCTGTAAATTGCTTTACAACAACGAGCATTAAATGCAATTGATCTTTATATAAATTGGCAAAAGATCTTAAAAAAAAAACCTCTCTTTGCAATTGAGATTGAAGCATTTAGAAAGTAGATAAGCATCAAGCATCAAAGCACTACATATTAAAGGATTAGTTGGTTTGTGAATGGATTAAAGATTGGATCAGAACCCTAATAGTCGTGTTGTTTCAGAATCATTGTGAAACCCTACTTAACCTAGTTTCAAATCTTTACTTAGATAGGAGCAAGCTTACTATGTCTCAAATATCTCTAAAAGCTACATCAGAGAGTAGTGCAAAAGACTCTATGGACATGGATATCAAAAATTTCAGGATCAAGATGCAGAAGAGGTTCAGGATACCTGAGAAGATAATTGAGAAATACAAAGACACCATATGGTTCATGGTGGAAACTTACTATACTTGCATGGAGGCAGTTGAGCCTAGGACAAAATGGATTCACCCTTTTGGTTATGAAGTCAAAGAACGTATTTTGGAAGGTTATGCACAAGTCCTCCTATGTGTGCCCAAGGATCCCAATGAACCTAGATGGGGTACTTACAAAGAAAAGACAAATCGATTTAATTCTATCTTATAAAGTGCTAACAACAAAAGGAAGGCATCCAGGATTACCTCAAATATCCTAAAAGTTCATGGTGTTACACAAGAAGATCTTGGCAGAGCTAGAGAAGCTAAGATTGCTAAAGAACTTGAGAAGACTCCCATAGAAGTGAAAATGGAAAAGACTGATGATATGCCTAAGAAGAAGAAGAAGAAGAAGAAGAAGAAATCAAATGAAGATACATCTGCGCCATCAACCACCATTGATTTGGATGCATCTCCACCTTTAGTGCCTAGCAAGATGGCTAGAAGGAAGAAGCAGGTTCCCACAAGTCATCCATCCTCAAGAACTACAAGGAGAAAGGTAAAGAACACACAAACCCCTCCTGAGGTAGGTTTCAGACCTAGTCTTAATGTCTTAAGGAATAGAATTGTTAATGACAGAAGACTAGAATCTCTCAAGAATGTATGTGACAAATATCAAGAGATAGACAAATCAGAGATTCATTATGTGATCATCTCTCACATGATTAAGTTCAAAAGGGCAGTATTGGATCTCAAAACTATCATACTAGACAAGGTATGAAACATACTTGATATGTTAAAGAGGATAAGAGAAGAAACATTGGATAGTCTTCACCTGATGTGCTCGCATGATGAGAAAGTCATTCTGTTGGATTTAGTAAAGCCGCACCTAAGAACCAAAACAAGAATTCTCCATATCATGAATAAGGAGTATGACCTGGTTGGTGAAGAGACTCATAAAGCATTTGAGCGGGTATTTTTGGATAGATACATGTATCCATCAATGATGCCTATAGCTAAGGCAACTCCAATTCCTCCTAAATAGGTTACAGAACAAGTAATTCAGAATGCACCTAAGACAGGTCCACAGGTGATAGCACCCTTAGTCTCAATAACTTCTGACACAATAAAAGATTTAGGGGATACTATAGTGATTGATAATATCAAGATATTCATAACAAATTCTGATAATGATATGGACAAAGTTGATAAAGCATTTATAAGCACTGAAGAAACAAAGGAGGTATGCACTGACGACGCATCCTTACAGCAAGAGGAAGTCCCCCCAAATCATTCAACAGATCTTAATAAAGAGGAAGATAATAAAAACAATGAGACACCAGTCATGGAGATCCCATTTAAAAGTGAATACATGGATACTAGTCAGAATACCATATTCACACCATCCATTCAACCATCTACCTCATTGTTGTCAAGTTTAACTCCTGACTCAGCAAGTCTGGATGCATGGGGAGAAGAAGATTTAATAAAGATCAGTGTGCTAGCCATGGAAAAATCCAAAGAGAAATAGGTTATGATAAGTCCTCTATGCTTGGAATCAGTAAACATTTTGAATGACCTAGTACCCGCGGACAAGAAAGCAGCAAAAATTCAATCAGTTGATGATGTAGAAAGCATCCTAACAAGCTTCAAAGCACATTTTACAAGCTTAGTACATTTAGCCACAAGAATTCCAGAAGATGAGTATAAAAAGGAAAAATTAAATGAACTGGTAAAGAACTTACCTTAGATCTAAACTCAATAAAGATTGGTTAGTCTATGTTGAAAGAATTGGTAGCAAAAGGTAGGAAGGTTATAGCAAACAACATGGACAGATGCAAACTCACCTCTGAACACATCAAAAAGATAGAGGAGGTAGATATTTTGGTTGAAAGTGTTAGAAAATCTGTTGAAACATCCATGCAAGACATGAACATCTGCTATAATATCTATCAAGGTCAACTAGAAAAGATAGAAAAAGATAAAATGGAGATCAGTAAGATAAGGAACATGCAGACTCAACTAAGGAATGCACTTCCACCCTCCCTGGCAGTTCTAGATGAGAAAATCAAACAAATTGATGCCACTATTGTCATGTATGATCAAAGTCCCTCCATGGACCTGATAAAAATGGAGAAGCTCACTTATGCTCTATGCGCCCATCTCCAAACAATTGATGCAATGAAGGCATTCTGGCAGCAACAGATTAAGAATCTTCAGATTGCATATCCAGATGCATACATGGAGTGATTATGTAGAAACCTACAATTTTTTTTGACACCTTTGTCATTAATGTAAAAGGGGGAGTAATCTATATAATGAATAAAGTATATATGGGGAGTAGTGTATGTATGAGAATATACAATTTTTGGGTGTTAGTCTATTTTGAGTAACTTGGCCACATTCCTTTGTTTCCATTATTGACAAAGGGGGAGATTGTTGGCAAGTTGACTCCCAGGGAGTATATGGTTTATTTTGTGTTTTCATTATAATAGCAAAGTCATATGAAGTTTTGACAGTAAACTATGAAGTGAAAATCGACTAAGTGTAGAAGACAGAATAGAATAGTGACTTGCAGTTGATCAGGGCATCATCACACATGCGTACAATCACATCAGGATATGCATGTTCAGACTTAAGCTCTATGTTATGTTATTATTCTTACCCTATACACACATGGTATGGCATGGAAGTACAGACAAGTTACAGAAAGAACAAGTACACCAGCAGTCCACAATATAGAGTATGAAGCCGACTTCATTATTTTGATTAGCGTGTAATATTTTGTTACGTAAAGGCTAAGCACCTATTGTAATAAGTTTGTAATCATGTATTAAACATTTTTGTAAAAATGCTTAAGCCAATTTGTTTGGAAGCGTTGTGAATATTTTTTTTGGGTTGACTAAGGTCTTGTTTATAGTCGCATCTATTCAGGCATAAATATATATATATGCAATGTAAAGATATTTTGTGAGTGTAAAAGATATAGTCAGAGAAGATATATAAGAAGATTAGTACAAAGATATCAGAATGGAATAGAGACCTTAAAGAAGATAAGAGCATAAGCGCATAACTGGAACTGATCAAACATCTGTGTCACATACAACAGTTCATTTTTGGATATAGTGCATATCTATTCTTAGGAGGTTGTAGTCTATTCTTAGGAGGTTGTAGTGCATATCTATTGAGTAGTGAGCTCTTGGATAGAGATTTCTCAGCCCTAACAGGGTTTTTTTTAGAAGACTCCTAACATGGTTAGACCCTTAACTAGGTCATTGTACTTACATTGTAAAGACCGGTTCTAACAGGGCAAAGGAACTTTAACAGGTTCATTATACTAGTACAATATTTGTGGGTACTAATTCGCAATGGGGTTTTCCTCTAACCATGGTTTCCCCATAATCATATTATGTGTTATGAGATCTTTTTTTAAGCTTCAAGTGATATCTAATTAATTTATGTTTAAAGTATTGAAATTGAATAATTAGCTAAACAATGATTCAGCCACCCCCCCCCCCCTCTTAGTGTTTCCAACATATTGGGTATGAACCTAATTTATGTTATACCTTGAAAACCCTAAATGAGAGCATCTTTCCTAATTAATTTTGTATCCTAAAAGAACATTACACAACAATATTAATTATCCTAGAGAAAGCATTATGAGTGAATTTCTTAATATTTGAGCATTATGGAGGAGCGAGTTGATGACATGTAACTGATTGAATGTTTGAAGATGTTAAGTTGATGTTCATACAAGGAATTAAATCAATTAATTGATTTTATTATCATTGATGTCAACTTGATATAATCTGTATGGTCATTGTAATACTGCCAAAGACTTCAAAGAACCGATGAATCACGACTATGCTATCAATAATGCATATAAGTCAAGTATTTACTAAGTGATTGCATACACTGATAGAGTGCACACCGATAGTATGAGTAAAAGAGAAGAGTTAGAGTGTTACCCGACAAGCTAATACACAGCATTACCGATGAAGCAAAGTCATAGTGTTGCCCAACAGAGAAGACACAGATAGAGATATCGATAACAACTAAAGTCGCACTGACGGAATAGTCAGTTATCACCGATGACTAACTAAAGTGTTGACCAATAGAATAGAGAGTTTAGAAAATGAAAAAAAGCTTAGCTTTCATGAAGATAAAGATAGAGTTAATGGCTACTTATCATTATTTTTATCATCCATATAAATCCAAAGATAAGTAATTGATTTAAATCTGATTTGTCTAGTTGGAAAGATCTATTTGATATAAAATTGAAGTTTTATTTAAATCTACTGGAAATAATTGTGGAACACGCCAAGAATCAAGAAAGACAAGAAAAGAGGAAATCATGTCTGTATAGAGACAAACCCAATTCATTACGAATAGGGGAATAAGGTGAGGAGAAAAAGAGAAGAGGAAAGATGCTAAAGAAAATCTAAAGGCAAAGAAAGTCTTCAATCAGTCTTGATCAACAAGCTGAGGAAAGAGCTAGATTCTACAGACACCGACGAACAATTAGAAAAGCATCATAGAGTAGAACATTGTGGAGCAAAGGTATAAGTGATTATATTGATCAGAGAGGTGATGGAATTACAATAAATCTAAAAATATGCAATTGAGTTGTATGTATGAATAGATCATTAGTGTTTCAGTTTAACCATTGAAGCATATAAGCCTCTTAACTGAGAAGGACTTAAAAGTCTTTTACAATCGAGATACATCCCAAGGAGTATCAAAATGTTTGATAAAAAAAGTAGCATTAGATATGCTCGATACTTATTAAAAGGCCAAGTGAGTGTTTGATCAAGGATGGTAGCATTAGATGCCAGATACTAGTTGACAAACTATTTCTAAATCCTCTAACAAGGTCACACCTAACAGTGTGTTTGTAATAGGATTGTTCCAAAAAGTTGTAAATGAAGATTATTTCATGGAACATTAGGGGTTTGAAAAGCCCTCACAAATAGGGTGTTTTGAGAAATTTAGTTAGGGATCAGAAACCAGAAATCATCCTTATTCAAGAAACTAAAATTCCTAGAGACAAAGTGGAAAAGTTAAAAATGTTTAAAAACTATGGGGTTGCTGGTTGTAGTTCAGTGGAGGCCTCTAGAGGTACTGCCTCCTTTTGGAACCTCAATACTATTTAAGGGGAAATTATAAAATTAGAAGGTAACATATCTTCTATTCGGTTCAATCATATAAGGGATGGTTTCACTTGGGTTCTATCAAATATTTATGCACCCAACACTAAAACAGGTAGGGAAAGATTTTGACATAGATTGGAATCTGAGAGAAGAAACTTTAAGAATGATTATTGGATGGTGCTTGGAGATTTTAACACCCCTCTTTCTGATTCTGAAAAATATGGAGGTATTATGTCTCAGATTGATAGTGGGGTGGCTCTGATGGATTTTATAAACAATCAAGCTCTCTTGGATCTTGAACTTAGAGGAAACAACTTTACCTGGTCTAATAGAAGAACTGGGGATAACTTGATCAAAGTTCGTCTGGATAGGACCCTACTTTCTACAGATTGGATTCTCCTCTATTACTGCTCTCTGTCTACTCTTCCTCGAGTAGGTTCAGACCACTCACTATCTCCATCCAAGAGAATCCTATTTAGGGTAAGAGAAATTATCTCTTCAGATTTGAGAAAATGTGGATGCAGCACCCAAACATTGCTAAAAATATTGCTGACTAGTGGAACGTCCAAGTAGAAGGTACAACTATGTATAGAGTTGTTCAAAAACTCAAAAGAATTAAGAAAAAGGTAAAGGTCTAGAACAAAGAAGAGTTTGGAGGTATTTTTAAAATTAAAAGCTTGATCCAAGCTGACCTCCAAGAGATCCAAAATACTGTTGATCTGGAGGGCTTGAATGCGGAGAACAAAATTAAGGAAAACAAAATCCAAGCTGATTATCATAACATTATATCTAAGGAGGAGGTGTTTTGGAGACAACATTCTAGAGCTCTTTGGCTCCACGTGTAGGATAAGAACACCTAGTTCTTCCATGTGAATACCCAGAAACATATGGATGCCAAAAGGATTGAGCATATAAATGGGCCTCATGGCAGGCTCAGCAAGGAGGACAAAATCAAAAAAGAATTATTTGGTTATTTTTCTTCTCTTCTTAAAGCTAGCCTTGAGCTATCCAAGGATAATTAGTAGCTTCTTCTTGATTTGAATATGTGTATCATGTCAAGAGAAGATAATGAAATGCTAAGTAAAATTACGTCGACTAAAGAAATCAGGGCTGAGGTTTTCTCCTTTGAAGGAGAAACATCTCCTGGTCCGGATGGGTTCCCTCCTTTTTTCTTCAAGTCTTTCTCCAGGACATTATTGAGAAAGACAGATCAGATGTTGTGAAAGAATTCTTTGGATCTGGTTCCCTCTTGAGGGAAGTTAACTCTATTTTTTTTCTCCTTATTCCTAAGAAGCCAGGGCCAATAATGTTGATAGCTTTGGACCCATCAGCTTGTGTAATAGGGTAAAAGCACAAAGTTGTGTCACGCTTCAGGACCACTTATCAACACATCTAAATTTGAGTATTTCTAAATAAAAATTAATTTTTCTCAAACATATGGTCTAGCTAAGCTAGAAATATGGTTAAACTTTTCAAAGTGGAAATGTCTATTAAATGCATGTTTTATACCAATTACCAAAGAAATAAAATTATTTCAGAGAATCGATGTTTCAATAGTTGCTACTCTTTTTAATGATATTTTTTTTAAAATATTAAAAAATACCCTTTTGTAGAGCTCAAAGTCAAGATTATTGTCACATAAAGTTTATAGTATTTTGATTAGATCTAATATATTATAATTTCAAAATACAAGAAGTAGGTACTTTAACATTCAAGAAGATGTTGCTTCAAATAAATTAAAAAAATTAGTAAATCATATTAAGAAAATTTAAAATTTATATTTAACACTAGAGGAGAGAGTCTTCTTCAAGAATATGTAATTTTTTTCTGAATGGTGTAGATTTGATAGGGGAAATTTGGAGGGAGATAAAAACTGTCGATTTCAGATAAGTTCAACTTTGAGAACTGAGACAATATACATTGAAAAACAATCTTTATTCTTTTTTGTACTAGCTATACATTTTATCTATAACATATTTTAAAATCAGAGGAAAAATAGATTATTTTCATATACTTGTTTGGTGGGAACTAGACCCCAGATTTTCAGCAGTTTTTAGCAACTGAAAAAAGGCCTTCAAAAATTTAAAAACTATTTCAATTCTTGTTCAAAAAAAATTTAAAAAATTATAGGCATAAAATTCATCCATATTTAAACATTTCATTAGTTTACATCATCCTCAAATTCTAAATACAAATGCCACTTTTTATGTCGTTAAAGTTGAACAGTTTGCATGTTGTGGTCCTTTTCCTTTATAAAAGTGTGACATAGGTTTGTATTTTTACCCAATACATTCTATAAGATCATCTCCAAGGTCCTCACTGCTCATATTCTGAAGATCCTTCTGGATATTATCTCCCCCCAGAAAAATGGTTTTGTCCTGGACCGTCAAATTCTAGATTCAGTCATTTATGTTCATGAGAACATTCACTCTCTAGAGGTCTCGAAAAAGGATAGTTTCCTAATGAAGGTTGACCTCTCAAAGGCCTATGATAGAGTGGATTGGAAATTCCTTTGCAAATTTCTAACTGCCTTTGGCTTCTCTTTGAAATTGGTTGTCCTTATTCAGCAACTCATTGCTTCTCCTTCTATTTTGGTGCTAGTGAATGGTTCTCCCTCTAATCTATTTTTTCCCTCCAGAGGGCTCCGCCAAGGGGACCCCATTTCCCCCATCCTCTTTTCCATCATGGATGAAAACCTAGGGTGAATGTTCTCTAAAGGGGTCCTAGAGGGTTCGATTCAGGGGCTTCTCCCTTCATCCTCTTGTCCTCCTAGCTCCCATGACCAATTTGTGGATGATACAGTGCTTATGGGATCATCCTCTATTAAAGAAGCTAAAGCAATCAAGAAGGCCCTAGATACTTATTCCTCAGCTACTGTTCATCTTATAAACTGGGACAAAATTTCCCTCTTTTTTGTCAACACTCCCCCTGAGCATCAATAGAGAATGACAACTATCCTTGGTTGTACTATTTAAAAATTCCCCTCCAGCTATTTGGATCTCCAGATGGGTCTGAAACCTCTAGATTCTTTCTTGAATGCGATTGTGGATAAGTTCAACAAAACTTTTTAGATGGAAAGGTACCCTGTTTAGCAATGCTTGGAAAGTTCTTATACTCAAGAGTTCCCTCAAAAATCTCCTTGTTTATGTGTTGAGCCTCTTCAAAATCCCTTCCAAGATTGCAACTATTATTGAGAAGATCTAGAAAAGATTATTGTGGTCTGGAACGGAAGAGAAAAACAAAATTCACATGGTGGCTTGGGAGAAAGTGTGTAAGCCTATTAAACATGGGGGCCTTGGTATCAAAAAAATTAAGGATATTAATATTGCTCTCCTAGCTAAGAAGTGCTCAAGAATTTTTGGAGAAGAAAAAGGATAGAATAAAATCCTTAAGTCTAAATATTTGTTTTCCACTCCCACTATTAAATATTTCTTATCCTCTTCTATCTCTTTTCAGGGATCTATGATTTGGAATAGCATCTTGAAAGCTAGGCCTCTTGCTTCTAAAGGAGCTAGGTGGAAAGTGGGCAATGGGCAGAAAATTAATTTCTGGGAGGATCCTTGGTTTAAGGAAAAACCTCTCATCCAGTACCCCGGAATGATTCATTTTGAAGAGATCTGCACCCTTAGAATTGGGTGTAAAGTTGCTGATTACTGGAAAGAAAAAAAATGGGTCAACCTGAGTATCATAGACCCTCTTTTGAACTTTATTAACATGTATCTTGACCCCTAGGTTATTAGAGATAATTGTGAAGATGAACTTGTTTGGGCTCCTAATTCAAATGGTAAATTCTCAGTGGCCTCTGCTTACTCGATGATCTCCTCCCTTGGTCAGGATCCCAACTGGGCTAAGGTTTTGTACCCTTCCCTAATTCCAAAAATTAACTTCTTTCTCTAGATTTTTATACAGGAAAAAATCCTTACTACTGAGAACCTTACCAAAAGAGGTTGGATGATCCCCAAAAGATGTTACCTTTGTACAATTCTGAAGGGATGTCTGGAGGGTTGTGTTGCAGCACTGAAAAGTTAGCTGGGTGTTCCCTAATACTATTAAAGACTTCCTGGACCAATGGAGATATCCCACCCCTAACCTATTTGGAAAACTTGTGTTTACTTTTACTGCCCCTCATGTCATATGGCAGATCTAGAAAGAAAGAAATGATAACATTTTTAGAAACAACACCTCCACTCCCTTATTGGTCATATCCAAAATTATAAGAAGCATTATTGAAAATACCAAAATTGCTTGTGATCTAAAACTGAAATTAATGGAAGGGAACCCCAATAAGGATGTTATTGAGCACTGGAACATTGATTTTAAGCTAAAGCCCTCTCTTTCTTCCTGTGAGTCTGGTGTCGAGAGCTCCCCTCCGCTTGGATCACATAAAGTGAATTCCAATGGAGTGCATAAAGGAAATCCTAGTATTTTTGGATGCGGGTGTATTATTATAAATGTTGAAGGTGGTTGTATTTTTGATTCTACTATCCCTATGATTTTTTAAACTAGTCATATGGCTGAAGCTATGGCGGCCCTTTATGCTTGTGAACTAGCTAAACGACAGAATTGTTCAAAACTATGGTTGGAAGGGGACTCTTTGAGAACAATTAATTGTATCAATGGAATTCATCCTCCCTCTTGGAATACAGGTCATCTCATTGATCAGATAAAATATATTCTAGTTGGGTTCGAGATCACTCACATTAGTCACACCTTGAGAGAGTCAAACTATGTGGCAGATAGCTTGGCGAATGAGGGTGTATTAAGTGCTGACATCATAAATTGGAAAGGCAACCAAGGATTAGAAAATGATATCCTAAATCTAATAAGGTATGATCAAATACACCATAAACCTAGAAGTATTACTTTTGATGATGACAAGAAAGGATAGTAATCAGAGTTGCCTGAATTTCAAGCCTTTCACGCACGGCAACAAGTGCATTAGTAATAACATTTATGAGATAGATGTTATTATTTCTTTAATAAGGAATCATTTCCCCATTATTCACTCACACATCTCTCATCACACACTTTATATATGTGACTTTCCATTTTCTAGGTTACTGCTAAAATGGGAGTAAAGTTGAAACAAGAAGAACCCTCTGTTTGCAAATGGAAAAAAGAGGTCAAGGTCTCGAAGAGACTAAAGGAAGGCGGGGTCATGGATTATATGGAGAGACTCCAGGGTTACAATAAGGATATCTCAAAGGAGTTCACAGATATCTGGAACAATGACAAGGTGACTATCTGTGGTTAGACTTTCTTCATTTATGAGAAAATCATTTTTGAAATAACGGGTCTGAAAATGTCTGGTCTGAAATATTATAGAAGTGGAGTTATGGCTACAAACGCTGCTAGAATGTACCCTAAGACCCAGGATGAAAGAGATTTACTTGTTAAATAGAAGGGTGATTATGTCTTGTGATGCCATATGAAGCTATTTTGGGCTAAAATGCTTAAGGATTTAATGCATTACTTTACCCTTGAGGGTCTGTACACTAGGGTTTATAATTTCCATTTCATGTTGGTTAATCATTTAAGATATAATAGGAAAATCCCTATTTTCTTCTCAAATCTTTGGGTAATAGCATTATGGAACACATAAAGAATAGAGAGAAGCCTATTCTCCATGATGGGCTTACTTTGTTGATCTAGAAATATGCAAAGTTTAATTTGCAGGATAACTCCCAGGCCGAAGGCTCAAACAGGGGAAAGAAGAGAAAAATACCTATGGTGAATGACAGTAACACTCCAGGCTAAAAGAGAAAGGGAAAAAAAAGCAATGTGGGGGCTGACCCTACTAAAATACTCATGAGGGAGGATGGAATGAACACGAACACGAAAATAGAGGCTAAGGGGAAGGCAGATAGAGGTGATAAGGGTAAGGCAGCCAAGTTCATCTCAGAGGAAACAAGTATGGAAATAGGGGATGATACTGAATCCCTAGAGTAGGAAATTACTAGCTCCTCTAAGGAGATGGATAGCGAAAGAAAAGGTAGCTCTGAAGACAAGGAAACAAATGGTCAGGAAGGAAACAATACGCAGAGGAGCCTATAACCCAAGGTGAGGTGCAAACTAAATCCCCTGAGTAGAAGAATAGCGAGTCGAGTCTAAAAAATATAGAGAAGGCTGACCCTATCTCCACTCCTATTTTGGTGAATTATGTTGAGTCTGATTCTAACGAGGGTGAGCTTTCTTGGGAGACCTAGGAAAAATTAGAGGGAAATAAAGTGGAAGGGAATAACAAAAAAGATAATGAGAAAGCTGCTGGCAGAAATGAAAATGAGACAAAGAAAATCCAAGAACCTACAAGGTTTATGCATGTATTCAAAAAGCGAGGCGAGATGGATTATCAGCTGAACTCTTGTCTTCTAGATGAAATTAGAGATATCAATGGTAGGTATGATGATCTCCAGGATAGAGTTAATAAGATTTCTATCCTATTGGCTGAATGAGTGAATAAGGCTACTAAGAAGAATGAAACTCAAGAGGAAGAAATGGATAAAAGAATGCTAGAGAATATTGAACTTAGGATCAATGTAGTGGTTAATTTTTGCCACCATAGGACAGAAATTCACATTCAGAGTATTGAAAATACTCTCAGCCATATGATGAAAAAAATTATGAAAGCATGGAGGTGATTGATAGCAACTTAAGGGCGCTTCTCTCAGTGCTGGATGGGAACACTACTCCCATCATAGTGGATGACAATACTACTATTGACACAAGCATTTCTAGCCTAGGGACTCGTACTAGGGCAAGTGCCAAAAAGGTGAAATTGGGTAGCTCAAAGGAAATTAAAGATCTTAGAGAGGCTATTGAAAAGTATAAAAATGTGATGGCTGACTTTGCTGAGATGGTGGAAAAATAGAAATAATTGTGCTTTGTGGCAACTTTTCTTTTTGTATAGGTTTCATCTTTTGGTTCATTGTTATGCTAGAAGGTTCTTATTGTTTCTATCTTTTACCCCCAGTTGTTGCTCTTTGATGTATGTCTCACTTTTTGTAGTGTTTTATCTTTGTTTATCTTTAGCTTGTTTTGTACAGGGTTACTATTCCCTTCAAAAATTGTTTTAACCTCAATCAAAAATATTATGTTGTAACCTTTAACAAGGTTGGATCTTAACAGGGCTCACTTCAGAAGAGTGAAAATTTGGGGTACCGGTCCAAGTGGTTTTTTCCCTTAACAGGGTTTGCATATTAAAAATCCATGAGTTATGTGTGTATGATTCATTTCTTTACTATTTTTTATCTTACATAGTTAATTCTGGATTGATCGGTATACTCTGCATATTTAATGTGTTTCGGTAAATAGTTTACTACCTATTGGTAAACATATAGAAGAAGGTTTAACAAAGAAATCCGACATGTAGTAAATTTATTAAAGTATTTCAAGGCATTCATATTGTAGGACAAAATATAACTTGAGACATAATTTGTGGTTATAATTTTAAAGGGTAGATTTAAGGATTAATTTTTGAGGCCACTAATTCACCTCCCCCAAACTTGTGTGATTAGAAAGGAAGGTTTCAAGACCTAAGCTAAAGATCAAAAGATGAACATACGAGATGTGCCCAAGTTGAACAAAGATAATTTTGCTTCATGGCAAAGCAGAATAAGACTCCACTTGTCAGGTACTAGAAATTATGTTACTCAATACTTAGATACTGAATATGTGTTTCCTATAGGAGCACCAATAGTTAAACAATTGAGAGATAAGAATGAGAACAACTTCATGATGATAGAGCTTTCTTCCTCACTCTCCGAAGCTAAATTTGAAGATGTCAAAACCTGCATGATTGCAAAGTAGATGTGGGACAAATTGATGCTTGTACATGGTGGTGACAAAAATGTTTTAAGAGTGAAGGAAGAAATCCTTAGAGGAATTTTTGATGATCTAAAAATGAAAGAAGATGAAAACACCACTCAGTACAACAAAAGAATCAAAGAGGTAGTCAATTCTATCTGAGGAGTTGGAGGTGTACGAGAAGAAGATACAGTAGTAAGTAAAATTCTAAGGACCTTACTGCCTACTTATGCTATTAGAGTATCTTCCATTCAAGAAATGAGAGCAATAGAAAATACTAATGTTTCTCTAGATAGTTTGATTGGAAGACTGATTTCATTTGAGATGAACAATTTTGATAATAGTGTCTTACCAAATATAGAGTCTGAATTCAAAACTTCTATGAGAATAAGTAAATCAAGTCATAAAAACACTATGAGAAAAGATAGTGATAGTGAAAGTGAAGAAGATGATCTTGATTAAATTGAAGCACTTATGGATAGAAGAATGCAGTGAGGCAAAGGTAAATTACCACTTGTTTGTTTTAATTGCAAAGAGATTGGACACTTTGCTGCGAGATATAGTAACATAAGAAAACATGACAGAAGTAATGATAGATCATTTGAAAAGAAGTCTGACAGAGGTGATTACAAAAGCTATCGACAATCAGAAAGAAGAGATACCTGAGACTACAAGGACAAAGGAAAAAAGGCCAGTTACCTAGTAAAATGCAAAGATGATGATACTGCTACCGAATCTGATGAAGACATCGAGATGGTGTTTATGGGAGTAAAAGATGATTCAGATGATGATGAAGAAAGGTATGTAGAAACATCTCTCATATCTAAAGTTAGTAAAATGATTTCTAGATCATAGATAGTGGCTACACTCACCATATGACCGGTGATAAGAAAATTTTTGAGACTTTTGAATGCTATAAAGGTGGTTCAGTAAGAATGGGTAATTACACACCTTGTCACATTGAAGGTAGAGGAACTATAATTTTGAATAACCAGATAAAATGTGAAAATTATTATTGGGTAAATAGATTGAATTATAATCTATTGAGTGTTTCTCAGTTGAATAATTCAGGTCACAAAGTAGCTTTTAAAAATAAGAAGGCAAAGATCTTCAATAAATTAGGAAATCTGATTGGTACCCGTGAGCAGACAAAAGGTAACTTATTCTATCTAAATGATACTGACACCACTTTTTTGATTGCTACAAATGAAGACATGTGGTTATGGCACAAAAGATTGTGTCATGTGAACTTTGACAACATGATAAAGATTAGCAAAAAGAGAAATGTCAGAGGCTTGCCGATGATGACCAAGCCCGACAACATCATGTGTAATAATTGTCAAAAAGGTAAAATGAAAAAGTCTATTATTAAAAGAAAAATCCATACATCTGATGCAATTATAGAATTATTCCATACTAATTAATATGGACCTATGAGGACAAAGAGTTATTATGGAGATAGATATTTTATTCTCTTTGTTGATGATTACTCTAGAATGATGGCAGTCATGTTTCTAAAAGATAAATTAGAAGCATTTAAGATGTTTAAAAGGTATAAGGAAATGGTTGAGAAAAAAAGTGGTAAGGAGCTATAATGCTTAAGATCAGATAGGGGAGGGGAATTTATTTTAGATGAATTCACTAACTTTAATAATGAGCATGGAATCAAAAGACAGGTCTCTGCACTAAGAGAACCACAACAAAATGAAATTGCTAAAAGAAGGAACAAATCCTTAGTTGATTGTGCAAGGAAACTGATGATAGATAAAGGAATCACCCAAATCTTCTGGAGAGAAGCTGTCAGTACTACTATTTACACATTGAATAGAGTGCAATTGAAGAAAGACACCAAAAGGACACCTTATGATCTATGGTATGGATACACACCCAATGTAATTTATTTCTGAAATTTTGGCAGCCAATGTTATATCTTAAAAGATTATATAAATGGAAAACTTGACTCTAAGAGTGATGAAGGAATCTTTCTAGGGTATTCTACCAAGAGAAAGGCTTATAAATGTCGAAATAAAACCTCTAAAAAAAATTTTGAAAGTGAAAATGTAAAGATAGATTGATTTGCAGAGAAAAATGAAAAGCAAAGCACTAAAGAACCAAAGGACTATAGTAGGTTTACTTAAAATGAGGAACCTGATACTCTACCTGACCAACAGGTCATTGCACCCGAGCATCAGGCTGCAAATACCAATGATCAAAATATTTCTCAATATGATGCATAAAGTGATGGAGAACAAAATGATGAACAAACTAATGATCAAACTGATAGACAAAGAGGTGAACCCATACTTGTGAGATATGTCAGAAGGAACCATCCACTAAACCAGATAATTGGAGACAAGAAGGATGGTATGAGAGCTAGAAGTAAGTCTCTAAATACAACATGTCTTATTTGTGATTATGAGCCCAAATCTGTCAATGCTACACTAAATAATGATGAATGGATAAGTGCTCTGAATGAACAGATTGAACAGATATAGAAAAACAAGACATGGACACTTGTACCGAGACTAGATGACAAGAATGTCATTGGTACAAAATGGATATTCAAGAATAAGCTGAATGAGAATGGAGAAGTCACATGAAATAAAGCAAGAATAGTATGCAAGCGGTATGCACAAGAAGAAGGAATTGACTATGGAGAAACCTTTGCACCCATTGCTAGGCTAGAAGGAGTAAGAATATTACTTGCTTATGTTGCATATAAAGGATTTAAGGTATATCAAATGGATGTCAATTCTGCATTCCTAAATGGAATACTTGAATAAGAGGTATAGATTGAACAACTAGAAAGGTTTGTTGATCCATACAAGAGGGACATGGTATGTAGACTTCACAAAGCCCTGTATGGATTAAAGAAAGCACCCCGAGCCTGGTATGAAAGACTTCATTCCTATCTTATAAGAATTGGATTTGTAAGGACTAATGAAAATAGTAATCTTTATTTGAAGGAAGATATTGATGCTAACATTTTGATTGCTGAGATATTTTTTGATGACATCATATCTGGAGGCAATGATATTCTATGAAAATCATTTGCAAATGAAATGAGCAAAGAGTTTGAGATGTCTATGTTTGGAGAGATCAAGTTCTTTCTTGGTCTGCAGATCATGCAACAAGATTAAGGTATTTTCATTACACAATCCAAGTACATCAAAGAAGTACTAAAAAATATTCAAAATAGAAGAGTTCAAACTAGTTGGAACATCGATGGAAATTGGATGTAAGATGACAAAGGAGGACAAGTCATCAGAGGTAAATTAGACTTTGTACAGATCTATGATTTGAAAAATCATGTATGGTGTACATACTAGACCATATATTGCACATGCAGTAGGAATAGTTGCTAGATATTCTGCTAATCCTAGGGAATCACATATGACTGTTGAGAAAAGAATCCTAAGATATCTGAAGAACACCAAGCAATATGGCTTATGGTATAGAAAAGAAGGCAAATTTGAACTTAAGGTATTTACCGACACTGATTGGGGTGAAAATTTTGATGACCGGAAGAGAACAACTAGAGGAGCATTCTTTATGGGTGATATACTTGTCACATGGATCAACAAGAAGCAAGGATGCATCTCTCAATCTACTACAGAGGTACAGTATGTTGTCGCTGCTGCAAACTGCTCAAATATTGCATGGATCAAACAGTTACTAGAAGGTATGTAAATGAAAGTTTTAGAACAAGTAATTATCTATTGTGATAATACAAGTGCAATAAAAATTTCCAAGAATCCAGTCATGCATGATAAAATAAAGCATATTTCCATCAAGTATCATTATTTAAGAGAATGAGTTCAGGGAAAGGAGGTGATACTTGAGTGTGCAATCAAAGGAACAATTGAATTATATCTTCACCAAGCCACTGCCCAAGGATGCATTTGAATACTTGAGAAAGAGACTAGGAGTAAGACCCTTGTCTAATGATTAGTAAGCTGACTAGAAGGCTACATTAGCCTACATATTATCAGAATATCATTCATGTTAATGCAAGCAGAGAGATGGACTTCAAAGATAAATCTATACACATAAAGGTATATATCTACACCAAGCACCAAAGTTACTACCGATGGATTGGAAAATTCAAGGAATATATTATGGATACAAAGGATCCATTTGACATTGCTGTCTATTTTGCAAAATATATGTTTGCAAAGATGTTTGTTTGGCATTATTGTCAAAGCGAGAGATCATATTTATCATAGTATCCATAGGGAGAGAAAAATTCACAAAGGGATAGTACACACAAAGGAAGAGAATTACTGACAAAAGAGAACAGTCAAAGGGAGAGAGTTTGACATAGAAGGAGAACACATCACATCAGAGAAAGAAAGATTCTACATCTATCCAGTGAAGGGATTGAAGACAAAAAGAAAGCTGCAAGAATCAAATCAAAGCTGTTTGAGCTTACCGATAGCCAAACATTTGTAATAGTTACATTAGGAAATATTGATGAAAATGTATATTTCATATTGTATTATTAATAGTATAGTATGATAGTATAGTATGTTTCCATCAATGCCAAAGGGAGAGATTGATGATATGTAACTGATTGAATGTTTGAAGATGTTAATTTGATGTTCATACAAGGCATTAAATTAGTTAATGTATTGTATTGTCATTGATGTTAACTTGATATAATCTCTATGGTCATTGTAATACTGCCAAAGAATTCAAAGAACCGATGAATCTGACTATGCTATCAGTAATGCATACAAGTCAAGTATTCACTAAGTGACTATATACACTAACGAAGTGCACACCGAAAGACAGAGTAAAAGAGAAAAGTCACAGTGTTACCCAACGAGATAATGCAGAACATTACCAACGAAGAAAAGTCACAATGTTTCCCAAAAAGAAAAAAAATAGAGTAACCTGACGGAAAGAATTTCAGTGTTGCCCGACGGAGAAGACAAGGACAAAGATCCCGATGAAAGTTGAAGTCACACCGATGAAACAGTCAGTTATCACCGATGACTAACTGAAGTGTTGACTGACAAATTAGAGAGTTTAGAAAATGACAAAATGCTTAGTTGTCAAGAAGCTAAAGATAGAGTTAACAGATACTTATTGTTATTTTAATCATCCAGATAAAGCCAAAGATAAGTAATTGATTTAAAGCTAATTTGTCTAGTTGGTAAGAAGATCTCTTTGAGATAAAACTGGAGTTTGCTTTAAATCTATTGGAAAGAATTGTGGAACACGCCAAGAATCAAGAAAGCCAAGAAAATAAGAAATCTTGTCTATATAGAGACAAACCTAATTCATTACGAATGGGAGAATAAGGTCAGGACAAAAAGAGAAGAGGAAAGATGCTAAAGAAAATCTGAAGGAGAAGAAAGTCTTCATTTAGTCCTGATCAACAAGCTAAGGAAAGAGCTAGATTCTCCAGACATCGACGAATAGTGAGACAAGTATCACAGAGCAGAACATTGTGGAGCAAAGGTATAAGTGATTATATTGATCAGAGAGGTAATGGACTTATAATAGATCTAAAAAATTTCAATTGAGTTTTATGTATGAACAAATCATTAGTGTTTTAGTTTAACCATTAAAGTATATAAGCCTCTTAACCAAGAAGGACTTAAAAGTCTTTTACAATTGAGATACATCCCAAGGAGTATCAAAAAGTTTGATCACAAAAGTAGCATTGGATATGCCCAATACCTATTGACATGCCAAGTGAGTGTTTGATCAAGGATGGTAGCATTAGATGCTATATACTAGCTAACAAACTATTTTTAAATCCTCTAACAAGGTCATACCTAACAGTGTGTTTTTAACCTCTAATAGGGTTGGCTCTTAACAGGGCTCACTTTCGAAGAGTGAAAATTTGGGGTACCAGTCCCAGTGGTTTTTCCCTTAATAGGGTTTCCACGTTAAAAATCCATGTGTTATGTGTCTATAATTCATTTCTTTATTTTTTTGTATCTTACATAGCTAATTCTTGATTGATCGATATACTCTACATATTTACTGTGTTTTGGTAAATAGTTTACTGCTTATTGGTAAACATACAAAAAAGGTTTAACAAAGAAATCTGACAACTGGTAAATTGATTAAATTATTTCAAGGCATTCATCTTGTAGGACAGAAGATAACTTGAGACATAATTTGTGGTTATAAGTGTAAAGGGTTCATTTAAGGATTAATTTTTGAGGCCACTAATTCACCCACCCCCCCCCCCCCCCCTCTCTCAGTTATTACTAACACAAGTTTCAATGATCTTCATGCAAGTGTGCCCCTATGATTATTGTCATCCTACCATTTCATATTATTAAATAAACCATTTTGGATATTATCCAAAGAGGATTGCATTACCACCATTATCAATGTTAAGGTAGTATCATTTTAGTTGAGCATTTTACTCTATATTTAGTCTCTTCCCTAAAAAGGGTAAAATATATTTCATAAGATCATTATTGAAGTGGAGGTTGATTCCTACTTCATATTTGACTTAGGAAATCCTCTATATAGCCTAAACAATTTCATCTCTTTTCTATGTGTAGATTATAGATATAGTAGCAAAGAATTAAATATTAATAACAAGAAGAATGAGTAACATAGTTTAGGATTTTTAAGACATTCTATTGATTATTTCTATTGATCATTCCCATGAGTATTGTTGAAGTGACTAGTATTTTAATGCTAAAATTTCATGGGAATTACCAATATAGCATCCTAATCTAGAATATATATAGGAAGAAACCGATGGTAATGGGTGTGTCATAGCTTACACAAACACTTTTAGGTAAATATTTAAGTGATACATTCCTTTATTTAACCCATTGCCAAATTTGGTCATAGATTTTGTGCAGTAAATTATATTTCCTTTTTAATTTATTTTGCTTCATTTCCTACAATTCTAACTATTTCTTGTATCATTTAATATCTTTGCATACTCAATCATTTTGATATCCAAAGTGTATAATTGGTCCAAATTTCCAACTCTCTTAAGAGGCAAAAGTTGGGTCCAATTGACTATTTTATAATGAGGTTGTGAGCGATTGGAAATTATTCCTAATTTTCAAGTTTATACTACTAAAAAAAGCCACCATTTTCACAACAATAAATTAATAATAACTGTATAATCATAACCCCAAATCTTGGCCCCTAATCATATTATTAATTAGAGGTGTGACTAATACAATAAAAGTAGAAATATAACTAGACTAATCAGACTATCGAATCCCCTCAGATCTCTCAACCCCATGACACACGGAAGGATGAAAGGTATGATAGTGAGTTCTGCTGTTATATGGCAAAAGAGGAGAAGATAATTGGATGGCACGACTTCAATGTCATTATAGAAAAGATGGGGATCACCAAAGAAATTATAAACCCCAAGGTTATTGAAGGAGAGGGAGGTCGTATCAAGCTGGATGAGCTTATTGACCCATCAATGGTGGTGCTTAGTGATAATACCAGGGAGTTTGAGATGGACCTACTCAACAATTCCTGAAATAGCATGTTAGATAATTACATAACCATGAAATAATTATTCCATGAAGTGGAGGATCTTAAAAAAAGGGTTAATGGAAATAAAAAGGCTAAAAATGAAAGTAATACTAAGGACCAGGAGAGTCTGAGCAGCAGAGTGAAAAAGATGGAGGATAATAAGACTAGGGTACAAGCTACGCTAAAGAAAATAGTGGAGAAGATATATAATATCCCTAAAGCATCCAAAGAGCACACCAACACAATCATCGAGAAGAAGGAGGCAAAATTAGATGGGATGGAGATGACAAACATGGAGGTGGAGACTAAATAGAACACTGAACAGGGTCCCGGCTAGAGAACTAGAGCTAGAACAGAGCAGATTAAGGACAAGGACTTGGCACTAGATCTCTAAAAGATCAAGGATTTGACAGCCAACATGGAGTTTATCAAGGCCAAGGTGGCCACACTGATGGTGGACTTATCATGAGGGTCCCTGGTCTTTTCTGCTAACCCTATTTTATTTCCTTTTGTAGAAGTTGTCTATTTTTTCTGTGGCCTCTATTGGCTTGTTCTATATTTTTTCTTTGTTACATTTTAGACTGGGCTTAACGCTATTTTAACTATGTTTCAGGTTTCAAGAGCCCTACAAAACCTATTTTACTTAATCAAAAACTATCCTTATTTAAGATTAGAAACTCAAAGGATCATATACCATCCCAAACAATTATAAAATGACTTGAAGTAGATCACATGTATTGTTTACAATAGATGTTCTTGTGCTCAATTTTATGAAGGATAATGACTCAAAGTTAAAGTTTATTTATGGTAAATCACACTATTATCAATCTCTATAGATTATGTGTACAACATATACTAATAATGGAGGACTGAAGTTAGTGTGACTAATAAATAAAGGAAATTAATGACAAAATCCACAATTAAAGAAAGTAATCATATCTAATAAAATAACTCTTTCCTAATCAAAGTGATCTTATTTATGTTATGTATTATCATAAATAAATCAAGAACCATGGATTGCATCTCATGATTTGGGTATACATATTGTAGGTTCAAAAATCAAGAAACATGGATTCCATCTCATGACCAAAGTGGATAATTGGTCCAAATTCCCAATTCTCCTAAGAGAAAAAAGTTGGGCCCAATTGGATATTTTCCAATGAGGATGTGAGCGATCCTAATTTTCATAACTGAGAGGGCGGGGGGGTGAATCAGTGGCCTCAAAAATTAATCCTTAAATCAACCCTTCAAAACTTATAACCACAAATAATTTGTCAAGTTATCTTCTGTCCTACAAGATGAATACCTTGAATAACTTATATCAACTTACTACTTTTCAGATTGCTCTATTAAACCTTCTTCTTTATGTTTACCGATAAGCAGTCATCTATTTATTGAAATCCATTAAATATACAGAGTATACTGATATATCCATAATGAATTGTGTAAGATACAAAACAGTAAAGAAATGAATCATACACACATAGCACATGGATTTTAACGTGGAAAACCTGTTAAGGGAAAAAACCACTAGGACTAGTACCCCAAATTTTCACTCTTCTGAAGTGAGCCCTGTTAAGAGCCAATCCTATTAAAGGTTACAAACACATTGTTAGGTGTGACCTTGTTAGCAGATTTTATACATAGAGTTTGTCACTTAGTATTGGGCATCTAATGCTACCATCCTTAAATCAACCTCTTTCTTAGACTGTTAATAGGCATCGAGCATATCCAATGCTACTCTCATGAATCAACATTTTTGGCATGCCTTGAGATGTACCACAATATATAGAAGATTGTTAAGTCCTGCTTGGTTAAGAGACTTGATGCTTCAATGGTTAAACTAAAACATTATGACATGTTCATATTGCAACTTAAATTGTAGATTTTTAGATCTATTTAAGTACTTTACTCACTGACCAATGTATCAATTCAGTCCTTGTGCTGCATACTTTCTTCTCTACGATGTTGTGCTCACTATTTGTCAATATCGACAAAATTCCCTAGCTCCTCCTTCATCTTGTTTGATCAGAACTGCATGAAGTAGTTCCTCATCAGTTTCTCTTCAACATCCTCTTTCTATTCACTCCCCTTAATCCCCACTTGTAAATGAATTAAGCTTGTTTCTTATATAGACATAATATTCATTGATTCCTGATTCTTGGCATGATAAACTATCCAGCCAATTAGATTAAAATCATAACTCCTAATTTGTCTCATAGATATCTTCTTGCCAACTGTAAAAATCAGTTTTAAATCAATCACTTATCTCTGGTTGAATAAAACAAAGTAGACAACCAGTTAAGTCTCTATTTAGCTCTGCCAACTAGATATTTTGTCATTTTCTAAACTCTTTGTTATGTCAGTCACCACTGTCGTTAGTCTTCGGTGACAACTGACTGTTCCATCAGCGAGACTCCAGTTAGCTTTGAGATCTTCATCCGTCGGGCAACACTTTATTTTGTTCCATCGAGTTACTCTGTGCTTTTCTTGTCGGGAAACACTGTGACTCTGCTCGTCGGTAGTACTGTGCATTTCCTCATCAGGTATCACTATGACTTTGTTCTTTTTCTCTATCTGTCAGGTGCACTCCATCGGTGTTGCTTGTCACTTAGTGAATACTTGACTTTTATGCATTACTGATAGCATAGCCTTGGTTCCTTTGGTTCTCTGAAGTCTTTGGCATTATTTACATGACCATACAGATTATATTAAGTTGACATCAATGACAATACAATACATTAACTGATTTAATGCCTTACATGATTATCAACTTAACATCTTCAAACATTTAATCAGTTACATGTCATCAATCTCTCCCTTTGGCATTGATGGAAACATACTATATTATCACACTATACTATTCCTAATATAGTATGAAATACAATAACTGAAATTCATCAAAATACCAATCTTTTTGTTCTGTTAACTGATAAATGTCTGACCAGCGGTAAGCTCTATTTTAGCTTAGATTTGATTCTTGCAGCTATTTATCTTCTGATGTGTTGTGTTCTCTCCTTGTGTCAATTTCTCTCACTTGACTATTCTTCTCTTCTGTCAGTAACTCTCCCTTTGTATAATCTTTTAATACAATTTCTTTCCCTAAGGATATAATCTCTCCTTGTTGGAGTAATGTGATAATGGATAATCTATCTCCCTTTCTAGATGGATGAGATAATATGGATAATCTCTCTCCCTTTGACAAAAATAACAAACATATATCTGACATTAATTTCAAGTAATATTTCATGTCCATCCATAATATATTCCTTGAATTTCCCTTATCCATCAGCAATACAACAATATGCTTTGGTGCTTGGTGAATATATATACCTATCTATATATAGATGTCACTTTGGAGTTCATCTATTTTCTTACATCAATCATGAATGACATTCTGATAATATGTAGGGTGATGCATCTCTCTAGTCAGCTTACTGACTAGTAGACAAGGGTCTAACCCCTAGTCTCTTTCTCAAGTACTCAAATGCATCCTTTGGCAGTGGTTTGGTGAAGATATTGACTAATTGTTCCTTTGATTGCACATACTCAAGTATCACTTCCTTTGCCTGAACTTGTTATCTTAAATAATGATACTTTCTGGCAATGTGTTTAGTCTTAGCATGCATTAATAGATTCTTGGAAATGGTTATTGCACTGGTATTATGACAATAGATAATTACTAGTTCTAGGATCTTCATATACATACCTTCCAGTAACTGTTTGATCCATGCAATATCTGTGTTACCCAAATTTTCCATTCTATGCAAATTGGCCTAGTCTGCCCTGTCTGGCATTTCTCTGTCATAGTTCCCAGGTCTTGGCTCTACTTGAACCCTTAAACCCTCAGTCTTTCATGCAAAGGAAGTAATAAACCCTTAGGCTTTGGCATGTTATATTTCATCGTTACTTTTTTAAGTCACTTATAGCATGTGCTTTATTTCTCAGTCGCTTGATCGCTTTTCCCTGGGCGAATATTCCTTTTCTTCTCCCGACTCTGCGTCTTCCTTGTGTCGCATAGTCTGATAATACTTTGGAATATTCCCCTTGTGTCTTCTAACTTAGCTCCTCTCTTCAGTCGCATGATCGCCAGATAATGTCATAAGCCCTAGTGGAAGGTGGGTCCCAAGTCTTTGGTCGCTTGATCGCTTCAACCTCAGAGAATATTCCTTTTCTTCTCCCGACTCTGCGCCTTCCTTGTGTCGCGTAGTCTGGTGACCTTTTAGAATATTCCTTCTAGGTTCTCAGACTTCACGATTAGTCCTCAGTCGGGATGTCGCGGGATAATATGTTACAAAGCAGGGGTCCACCTTCAGTCGGGTGATCGCGAGAAGAATTCAACAGTCAAAGAAAAGTCTTTCGACTTCGCGATCTACTTCATGTCGCATGATCGCTTGATCCAGCCGTGACAAACAGTTAAGCTTTCTTTTCAGTCGCGTGGTCTCATGATAAAATGGTAGTTAAGAGATAACACTCCCGACCTCGCGACTAGCTATTTGATGTTAGTAAATTTTGCTCTTGGTCGCCTTGTCGCCAGACCAGATGATGACTTAGCTTCGCGAGTGCGCGAGTGCGCGATGAGCAGAATAGATGGTCTCATCACGCAGTCACTGAGCCATAGGGACAAAGTAGAAACTGCTCACGAGTGTGCGACCAAAGGAACAGATGATCTAATCGTGTAGTCACTGATCAAATTGGGTAAATGGAAAAGGGCTCGCGAGTACGTGACGAGTAGAAAAAGGAGGCTCATCGCTCAGTCACCGAGCAATTTAGAACAAAGGAAAGGAGCTCGCGAGTGCGTGACAAGAAGAAAACAAGAGCTCTTCGCTCACTCGTCGAGCAATGAACATAAAAGGAAAACAGTCTGCGGGTCTGCGATGAGCTGAAAGAGGAGGTTATCGCGCACTCGCCTATCAAAAGGGATGAGAGAATAGCAGCCCGCGAGTGTGCGATAAATTAAAATGATTACTCGTCGCTCGATCGCTGTTCTATAAAGGTAAAGGGTTTTCAGCTCGCGACTATGTGCCAAGGAAAAATGGAAGTCGTCGCGCACTCGCCAATGTATCAAGATAAATAGAAGGCAGCTCGCGGGTACGCGACGAGTAGAGAAATGGTCATCGCACTTTCGCTATACAAGAAAAGGTAAGAGGAAGCGGCTCATGAGTGCGTGACCAAATGGAAAAAGGGACTCATCGCACACTCACGCATGAAGAGATGAACAGAGGGAATGGCTCGCGACTGAGCGATGAATGAAAGATAAGAGCTCGTCACCTACTCGCACAGGAGGTAAGACAAAGTGATAACTGCTCACGAGTGCGCGATCACAGAAAAGTAATGAATAAAGAGCTCATCGTGTACTCGCCCAGAATTTAGAGGGAAGAAAGCATGGCTTGCGACTGTGTGATTATGATGCAGATGAAGTCGTTAGAGCTCAGGGATGTTTTTCTCAGTTTGCAGAGGAATTTCCAGAATTGATCAGAGGGTTTCCAATTGCAGAAAATCATGCACAGAGCAGTCAGCCGAGATTTGGATAGTTTTGTTTCAATATCAGTGAAAAAGAGAAAGTTTCAACATGTTGCAGAGCAGAACAGAGTTATGGCTGAGTTTCTAGAAGTGCCATGAGACAGTAGAAGAAGTCCTGGGCGATGATAAGATGAACACTTGGCTATGCACTGTTCACAGACAAGAGAGATAGTTATTGCAGAGAAATATGGGTGAACAGGTGTACATGGCTATTCAGAGTAAACATAAATGTTACTAGCCGCCGTCTACCAAATCTGATTTCCAGTTGCCAAATCAAGAAGGTCAGGAAAATATCCATGAATATCTGTTTTGACTCAGTCATTCTCGACCGCCTTCTCTCTCTCTTTTCCTCTCTCCTATGTTTTTTAGGGTTAGGGTTTCCAAGGACCATCTAAAGCTTGTTGCATCCTAAGGGATCCCAAGATGGTCTGAGCCCTATATATAGCAGAAAAGTTGCAATTGCAAGGGTCGGTTCTTCTTCTTTTGTTCTTGCTGTTCTGTAACTTTTCTGAGTTCTTGACAGAGTCAAAGAGATTTTGTAACCCAGGAGTTCATTTTTATGCAGAAGGCATGCTCTGTGACAAATTTTATGTCCTTAGTATATTTTGTGTCTAAGTCTGTAACTCATTGTGGAAGATAATATGCAGAGCTTCAATTTTTGGATCAATTTGTTGAATTGTATTAGCCTTGTCTCTTTTCTACTTGTCTGTATGTGTCTTGATTGTTGATGGATTAACTGTGGATAATTTCATTCCTCTTAATCAGTCCTTTCACAGCACCTACTTGCAGAGGAGTATGTCTGCTTGCAGGTTGTAACTAGTGTTTACTGTTTAAAACTGTTAACTGTGAAGAAGTCTTTCCTTTTAGCTGGTTTACTCATGACCTGGTTATGAAATATTTATGCATGCCTATATAGGGGACTTGTGTTTTACTTACAATTTAGAGTTAGTTGACCCAGGGGTTTATCCTATGTGTGTTATGTTTTCATGCCAATTTCGGTGCATCACCTAGTAGGTAGTTTGCTTTCAGTCATTTCCTTTTCAAGCAATCCTTCTATCCCTTTCCCTCAAAAGTTTTAATTTCCTATTTAAGAAGCAAATTAAGGTGATTATCCAAGAGGAACCAGCCTAGAACCCAGAGGTCTCATCTCAGTTAGCATAGGTCCCACAACCTGGAGATGATTCCCTTGTTATACTGGATTATCAAAACCAAGAGAGCTTGAGATCAGAGGCGCAAATTTAGTGTATAACAATTTGAGCAATTTGCAGCAGCAGCAACATACTCTACTTCTACAGTGGACTGAGAGATGCATCCTTTCTTCTTGCTAATCCATGTGATGAGTATGTCACCCATAAAGAATGCTCCTCTATTTGTTCTCTTCCGATCATCAAGATTTCCAGCCCAATCAGTTTCAGTAAACACCTTAAGTTCAAATTTGCCTTCTCTTCTATACCATAAGCCATATTCTTCAGTATTCTTAAGATATCTTGGAATTCTTTTCATAGCAGTCATATGTGATTTCCTGGGGTTAGCAAAAAATCTTGCAACTATTCCTACTGCATGTGCAATATCTGGTCTAGTGTGTACAACATACATGAGTTTTCCAATCATTGATATGTACAAAGTCTGATTTACCTCTGATGTCTTGTCTTCTTTTGTTAATTTACATCCAGTGGAAATTGGTGTTCCAACTAGTTTGGAATATTCCATCTTGAATATCTTCAGGACTTCTTTAATGTATTTGGACTGTGTAATGAAAATACCTTCACATTGTTGCATGATTTGCAGACTGAGGAAGAATTTGATCTCTCCAAATGTAGACATCTCAAACTCTTTGCTCATCTCATTTGCAAATGATTTGCATAGCTTATCATTGACTTGAAATATGATTTCATCAACAAATATCTCAGCAATTAAAGTGTTAGCATTTGTATATTCCTTCAAGTAAAGATTATTCTTTTCACTAGTTCTTACAAATACAATAATTATAAGATAGGAATGAAGTCTTTCATACCAGGCTCGGGGTGCTTGTTCCAATCCATACAGGGCTTTGTGAAGTCTACATACCATGTCCCTCTTGTCTGGATCAAAAAACCCTTCTGGTTGTTCAATGTATACCTCTTCTTTAAGTATTCCATTCAAGAATGCAGATTTGACATCCATTTGATATACCTTGAATCCTTTATATGCATCATAAGAAAGTAATATTCTTACTCCTTCTAGCCTAGAAATGGCTGCAAGGGTCTCTCCATAGTTAATTCCTTCTATTTTTATATACCCCTTGCATACTAGTCTCACTTTATTCCTTGTGACTTCTCCATTCTCATTCAGCTTATTCCTGAATATCCATTTTGTATCGATGACATTCTTGTCATCTGGTCTTGGTTCAAGTGTCCATGTCTTGTTTTTCTCTATATGTTCAATCTCCTCATTCATAGCACTAATCCATTCTTCATTATCAAGTGCAGCATTGATAGATTTTGGCTCAAACTCACAAATTAGACAACTTGAGTTTAGAGACTTACTTCTTGTTCTTGTACAAGCTTTCTTATCTCTTAGCATTGATTGATTTTGGCTCAAACTCACAAATTAGACAACTTGATTTTAGAGACTTACTTCTTTTTCTTGTACCATCTTTCTTATCTCTTATGATCTAAATGTCTGGATGATTCTTTCTTACATATCTTGCAAGTATAGGTACAACTCTTTGTTTATCAGTTTGATCATTACTTTGTTCTTCATTATGTTCTTCATCACCTTGCACATTATCTTGATCATTATGTTGACCGTTAATATTTGTAGCCTCATGCTCAGGTGCAATGATTTGTTGCTCAGAAGCTCTACATTGTTGGTAGGGTAGAGTGTCAGGTTCCTTATTGTAAGTGAACTTATTGTAGTCCTCGGGTTCTTTGGTGCTTTGCTGTTCATTCTTCTCTGCAAATTCATCTATCTTTACATTTGTACTTTCAACAATTTTTTTAGAGGCTTTGTTTAGACATTTATAAGCCTTGCTCTTGGTAGAATGGGTAAAAGCACAATAATTTGTCACCCTTTTACAAAGGAAAAGGACAACACAAAAACTGTAAAACTTCAAGGGCATAAAAGTCACATTTCTATTGAGAATTTGAAGATGATGTAAACTGATGAAATGTGTCAAATAGGATGAATTATATGCCTATAACTTTTGCCTTCTTATTTTCAAATGCTACTTTGTGACCTGAATTATTTAACTGAGAAACACTCAATAGATTATAATTCAATCCATTTACCCAATAAGCATTCTCACATTTTATCTTGTTGTTCAATATTATTGTTCCTCTACCTTCAACTAGACAAGGTGTGTCATTTCCCATTCTTACTGAACCACCTTTATAGTATTCAAAAGTCTCAAACTTTTACTTATGACCAATCATATGGTGAGTGTAACCACTATCTATGATCCAAACATCATTTTTTCTAATTTTAGATTTGGCAGTTGTTTCTACATACCTTTCTTCATCATCATCTAAATCATCCTTTACAGCCACAAACACCATCTCGATGTCTTCATCAGATTTGGTGTTAGTATCATCATCCTTGCATTTTGATAGGTAACTAGCCTTCTTTCCTTTTTCCTTATAGTCGCGGGTATCTCTTCTTTCTGATTGTCTGTAGCTTTTGTAATCACCTCTGTCAGAGTTCTTTTAAAATGACCTGTCATTACTTCTATCATCTTTTCATCTGTTAGTACATCTTGCAGAAAAGTGTCCAATCTCTTTGCAAATAAAACAAACAAGTGGTAATTTACCTTTGTATTTACCTTTGCCTCTCTACATTCTTCTTGCCATAAGTGCTTTAATTTCATCAAGATCATCTTCTTCACTTTCACTATCACTATCTTTTCTCATAGTGTTTTTATGACTTGATTTACTTATTCTCATAGAAGTTTTGAATGTAGACTCTATGTTTGGTAAGACACTATTATCAAATTTATTCATCTCAAATGAAATCAGTCTTCAAATTAAACTATCTAGAGTAACATTTCTATTTGTTACTGCTCTCATTTCTTGAATGATAGATACTCTAATAGCATAAGTAGGCAGTAAGGTTCTTATAATTTTACTTATCATTGTATCTTCTTCTAGTACACCTCCAACTACTCGAATAGCATTGACTACATCCTTGATTCTTGTGCTTTACTGAGTGATGTTTTCACCTTCTTTCATTTGGAGATCATCAAACTTTCCTCTAAGGCTTTCTCCCTTGGCTCTCAAAACATTTTTGTCACCACCATGCACAAGATTCAATTTGTCCCACATTTGTTTTGTAGTTTTTCATTCTTTGACATCTTCAAATTCAGCATCAGAGAGTGAGGAATCAAGCTCTATCATCATGCCATTGTGTTCATGCTTCTCTCTCATTTGATCAACTGTTGGTGCTCTTGTGGGCAACACATATTCAATTTCTAGGAATTGAGTAACAACATTACCAATACCTGATAAGTGGAGTCTTATACTGCTCTGCCATGAAGCCAAATTATCTTTGTTCAACTTGGGCACATCTCATTTGTTCATCTTGTGATCTTTGGCTTAGGTCTTGAAACCTTCCTTCTAAGCACACAAGCTCTGATACCAATTGTTAGTAATAACTAAGAGGGGGGGTGAATCACTGGCATCAAAAATTAATCCTTAAATCAACCCTTAAAAACTTATAACCACAAATTATTTCTCAAGTTATTTTTTGTCCTATAAGATGAATGCCTTGAATAACTTATATCAAATTACTACTTGTCAGATTGCTCTGTTAAACCTTCTTCTTTATGTTTACCGATAAGTAGTCATCTATTTACCAAAATATAGTAAATATGTAGAGTATACTGATATTTCTAGAATGAATTATGTGAGATACAAATTAGTAAAGAAATGAATCATACACACATAACACATGGATTTTAATGTGGAAACCCTATAAAGGAAAAAACCACTAGGACCGGTACCCCAAATTTTCACGCTTCTAAAATGAGCCCTGTTAAGAGCCAACCCTATTAAAGGTTACAAACACACTATTAGGTGTGACCTTGTTAGAGGATTTTATACATAGAGGTTGTCACTTGGTATCGGGCATCTAATGTTGTCATCCTTGAATCAGCCTGTTTCTTAGACTGTCAATAGGCATCAGTCATATCCAATGCTACTTTCATGAATCAACCTTTTTGGCACTCCTTGAGATGTACCTTAATATATAGAAGACTATTAAGTCCTGCTCGGTTAAGAGACTTGATGCTTCAATGGTTAAACTGAAACATTATGACCTGTTCATATTGCAACTTAAATTGCAGTTTTTCAAATCGATTTAAGTACATTACCTCACTGACCAATGTATCAATTCAATCCTTGTGCTCGATAGTTTCTTCTCTGTGATGTTGTGCTCATTATTTGTTGGTGTCTGCAAAATTCCTTAGCTCTTCCTTCAGTTTGTTTGATCGGCACTGCATGAAATAGTTCTTCATTATTTTCTCTTCAGCATCCTCTTTCTATTTACTCCCCTTAATCCCCACTTGTAAATGAATTAAGATTATCTCTTATATAGACATAATATTCATTGATTCTTGATTCCTGATTCTTGTCTTGATAAATAATCCAGCCAATTAGATTTAAAGCATAACTCCTAATTTGTCTCGTAGATATCTTCTTGCTAACTATACAAATCAGTTTTAAATCAATCACTTATCTCAGGTCGAATAAAACAAAGTAGACAACCAGTTAAGTCTCTATTTAGCTCTGCAAGCTAGATATTTTGTCATTTTCTGAACTCTCTATTTTGTCAGTCACCACTGCAATTAGTCATCAGTGACAACCGACTGTTCCGTCAGCGAGACTCTAGTTTACTTCATGATCTCTGTCCATCGAGGAAAACTATATTTTCTTCCATCGGGTTACTTTGTGCTTTTCTCATCGAGAAACACTATGACTCTTCTCGTCGGTAGTGTTGTGCATTTCCTCGTCGGGTATCACTGTGACCTTTTTCTTTTTCTATGTCCGTCGGGTGCACTCCATCGGTGTTGTTTTCCACTTAGTGAATAATTGACTTGTATGCATTACTGATAGCATAGCCTTGGTTCCTTTGGTTCTCTGAAGTCTTTGGCATTATTTACATGACCATACAGATTATATTAAGTTGACATCAATGATAATACAATACATTAACTGATTTAGTTCCTTGCATGATTATCAACTTAACATCTTCAAACATTTAATCAATTACATGTCATCATATACTACTAAAAAAAGCCACCCTTTTTACAAGGATAATATAATAATTATATAATCATAACCCCAAATCTTGGCCCCTAAGCATATAATTAATTAGAGGTATGACTAATACAATTTATGTAGAAATATAATTATGCTTATTTAAGATTAGAAACTCAAAGGATCATATACCATCCAAAATAATGACAAAATGACTTGAAGTAGATCATGTGTATTGTTTACAATAGATGTTCTCGTGGTGGATTTTATGAAGGATAATAACTCAAAGATAAAGTTTATTTATGGTAAATCACACTATAATCAATCTCTATAGATGATGTGTACAACATATACTGATAATGAAGGAGTGAAGTTAGTGTGACTAATAAATGAAGGAAATTAATGACAAACTCCATAATTGAAGAAAGTAATCATATCTAATGAAATAACTCTTTCCTAATCAAAGTGATCTTATTTATGTGATGTATTGTCATAAATAAATCAAGAACCATGGATTACATCTCATGAATTGGGTATACATATTGTAAGACTAATAATATAACTTAATTAATGTTTGAAACACTAGAATGATTAAAGAATTAATTTCAAGATAAGACAATATACGAATGTCCTTTGAGAAAGAAAAATTATTAAATACAAGAATAGGGGACATTAAATATTAGAATCATTTATAAAAAATTTTAAAAATGGTAATGTTTCTTATAATAAACCTTGAAACAAGCATGGTTGTATAGGATAAGAAATTCACAAAATTGTACAAAATATAAACTTAAGTGCAATCTAAACTATTCGAAGAATATTGATACATACAATCAACTTGGACTAACTAATTATGGGATGAGATCTAAGAATTTAAATAATAATTAAGTGTCCAAAATATAAGTACAAGTAAACATACTTAAGTCAATAACCATGTAATTCAATAAACAATTTTACAACCTGATTCAAAAAACTCTTTGGACCTAGAATAATAGATTGTGTAGTGATAATGATTTTACGTTTAAAATCCTCTATAGATATATGTAAGAATGTATCAAATATCGTCAAACTAATATATGATAGAAAATGTATCTTTCATTCATGAATCAATTATATATATATATATATATATATATATATATA
>MU223442.1:609927-651976 GCA_018584345.1 Thuja plicata | reverse complement strand
CCACGATGAGCACCAGGAGCATCAGGAGGGGCAAACTGCGCCAGAGCGGGCGCCCACCCAGAAGGTCGAGGAGGCGGAGAAGCTGAGCGGCGCCGCCATCTGTCCCCACCAGCTCTTGGAGAGTGGTGATGAGGAGCCTGGGACCGACGAGTATGCGAGCGGTGCGCTGAAGAACTGCGCCCGCGGCGGCGGCCTCTAGGAGGCGTACCCTCAGTAGAAAGGGCATCTGGAGGAACCTGAGAAACAGCGTAGGGAGCATTGCCCCAATGATTGAGCAGCTCCTGCAGGTGAGCTACTTCCAGAGCCACTTTATTGGCTTGAACTTGAATCTGCATCATAACATTATTACATATACAAGCTTTGTTAAACAAAGCAACATTCGTATCAAGAGAGCTGTGAGAGAAAATAACAGCATTTCTATCTTTCCAAATATTAAACAAAATCTCCATCCTAAAAGTATGCCAAATCTGGGTAAAATTGGAGGGGAGTCTAGGAGAATCTCCTAAGACAATCATATGCCAAGAAAAAGGCTTGGGCTGAAAGGGCTTAAAAAAATCATGAATCCACTGCCAATACTGTTGAGCTCTCCTACAGAACCAGAAAATGTGCAAAAAGGTTTTAGGGTGACCGCAAAAAGGACATTGAGGGTCATGAACCCCCAGATGTTTGAGCCTAGGGCCGACTGGGAGACCTTGAAACAAAAGACACCAAGAAAAAAGAGCCATCTTGGGCTCCGTAATGGCGGTCCAGATGGTGTGAAAGAAAGAGCTCCAGTGGGAAGTGGCCGAATGAAGATGCCATCTCTGGTTCAAGATATCCACCATCGGAAGATGCGGGGATAACCACCTATAACCAAGCCTTGGCTTGTAATTGTTAAAAGGCGTGGCAGGATACCATTTCCAATCCTTCCACCAAGGCCTGGTAGCCTGAATTCCAATCTTATGAAGCAGATTGGTAGGAATATCTGAAATCAAAAGATCAAAAGTCTGGCAATCAGAATGAGCCAGCCGAAATTGGACCTGCATATCCTCCCAAGATCGGAGCCCCATAGTGACTCTGGAGAAAATGTCTTTAGGAGTCCAAATGGCACGTTTGAAAAAATGCAGAGCACAAGCCCCTTGAGTTTTGGCCAAGGGTATACCCTGTATGGAAAATAGAGGAGACCACCAGAGGCTTTGCTGATTGAAAGAGAGTCCATTACGGAAAGAAAACCCAAACCCCATCGAAGCCAGGGCTTAATAGCTTCCCAAGATTTCCAAATTCTCTTGATGACGAAGGTACCCTAGATTTGAACAGGTTCTCTCATTGTGAGCAAGGTCTAGAGGCCAATGCCTTTCCAAGCTGGCCTGTGAACCAGAAATCCAGCGAAGATGCAATGTCTGACAAGAATTTTCCATGCCTCATCACCAGTGAGAGCTTGGATAATCCACTTAGCACAAAGAGAAAGCCCTTGCTTCTGGGTGGAAAGAAGGCCTAGGCCTCCAGAATCACGAGGAAGGCAACAGTACTCCCAGGCAACCTAATGAAATCCGTGGCCATCAGCACCAGAGGCCCAAAGAAAGTCTCTGAGCAGATGCTCAAGCTTGAGATAAGAGGCCTTAGAGGGAGCCCAACAAGAGGAATAATAAACATGGGTCGCAGCCAGCACTTTGGAGCAAATCTAGAATTTCCCCGCAAGAGAGAGCGGTTTGCAAATCTAATATTGCAATTTTTTCTCAATTTTAGCAAGCATAGCATCCCATAATTCCACAGAAGAGCCATGAAAGGAAAAAGGAATGCCCAAGAAGAAAATAAATTCTCCATGTTGCACCCATTTCCAGTCGAAACTAGTAAGCCAAGGCGAGGCTGGAAGAAAAGACTGTCTGAAACAAAGAGTTTTACACCATTGAATGGCTGATCCAGAGGCTTGACAAAAGGTGTCTAGGCAATGCAAGGCATTGGAGATGTTCTCCTCATCCTCAATAAGAGTGAGAAAGGAGTCATCAGCAAAATGGCCATTAACTAACTGGGAAGGAGAATCAGGAAGGGAAATGGCCCGAACCAGGCCAGCAGAAACAGAATTGGCAAGGAAATACCCAAAGCCTTCTGCAGCAAGCACATATAAAGTAGGAGCCAGTGGACAACCTTGTCGGATGGATCTAAAAATCCCAAAGGTATCAGATTGGGCCCCATTGATGGTAATGCAAGAAGAAGCATCTCCAAATAGCATTTCCACATATTGTAAGAAGTGAGGGCCAAACCCCAGAGCTTGAAGCATAGCGAGAATGAAGGGCCATTCAATGCGGTCATAGGCTTTAGCAAAGTCAATTTTGAGGAATATAGTAACCTATTTAGATTGACGAGCCCATTCCATCCCTTCCCAAACAGCAATGATGTTATCAAGAATATACCTGGACTTGATAAAGCCAGTTTGCTCAGGACGAACAATAAGAGGAAGGAGATGTCTAATCTTGAGAGCTAAAGCTTTGGCAATGATCTTGTAGGAGACATTCAGCAAAGTGATGGGCCTCCAATTATAGATATCCTCTGGATCACCAGTCTTAGGTATGAATTTTATATTCCCTTTGTTAATTATGTTACCCAAACTTTTATTGTGAAAAGCTTCGAGGTAAACTTTGTGCAAGTCAGGACCCACCGCATCCCAGAGGTGTTTGTAGAATTCATAGGGGAAGCCATCGCATCCTGGAGATTTATCATTGGCGATAGAGAAGGCCACCTCCTTGAGGTCTGAGATGGTAAGCATTTTCTCACAGAAGGCATGCTGCTCGACCGCTAGGCGGTTTGGAGTAACAGCAATACAAGCCCTGAGAGCTTCATCCCAAGCAACTGAATTGCGCTAAGAAGCAAAGACTTGCTCATAGTGCTGGACAAAGGCCTCAAGAATGGCCGGAAGCTCAGTAAGGGTTTCAGATCCTTGCTTGATCTTTTGAATACCAACATTAGTATGACGAGCTTTGAGAGCCTAGAAAAACTCCTTGGAGGCTCTGTCACCCACCTCCAACCAATGGAGGCGGGCTTTGATTTGAGCACCACGGGCAGCATAGGCATCAGCAACTTGTTTCTCATGGCAAAGCTAGGCTAGCTTAAGCTGGAGATCGGTATCGAAGGGGTTCAATGTAAGCGCTTCAGCAGCGCTATGTAGAGCCTTAGTATTAGCTTCATAAGCACACTTTCTGTAGCAGGCTAGCTGATGACCATAAATGCGAAGAAACCTCACAGTGCGGGTAATGGCATCATTCCACCACTGAATCCAACCAGTATCACTGTGGGGCTGAGGAGCTAAATTCCAAACTTGAAGAATATGGGCTAGAGTGGAATTGTGCGTCAGCACAGACGTGTTAAGAAAAAATTGCGTCTGAGCAGCTCTACTGGCGCAGGACTGCCAAGTAATGGAAAAGTAAATGGGGAAGTGATCTGACAAGGTAACATCTGTCAGAGGAATGACAGGTAGGCCTCGATCTTCAGAAAAGGAGAAAAAATATTGAGCCTTTATCATAGCACGATCCAGTCTCTTAAATATGTGGTCAGAGCCAGCTCTAAAATTGGACCAAGTATGCCAGACCCCACCTTGCTGGCGGCAGTTAGCATTGGGATCAAAAAGGCCCAATTTATTGCACATGTGATACCAGGCTTCTCTCTCCCTAGCTGTCCATCGAAAAGGAAAAGTTCCTTCCTTGTCAGAGGCCACCTCAACCATGTTAAAGTCCCCACACATAACCCAAGTAGCTAGAGGCAAGTTGTCTGCCAGCCAGACCCATAATTGAGATCTTTCGACAACATCATTGGGGGCGTAAACATTAATTACACCAAAAGAATTATTATGCAGAGATAGCAAAATCCAGCTTGCATGTTGCATCGGGTCAGACCCATGCGCAATAACACAAGAATGAAGGCGAGGTGACAGAATAGTAATGACACCGCCTTTGCCAGCTTCATGCTGAGAAGAAAAGACAATGTCATCCGGCCATATGACACGACAGGCAGAGTTCAGCAAAAACCCAGAAATTTTAACTTCTTTTAAACAAAGCACGTCCAGATTCTAAAGTCTGTGACGAGTATCACGAACATAGTACTTTCTAGAGAGGTCAGTTAGACCTCGCACATTCCAGGACAAAAAAATCATAAAAACTCTTTCATGGCTTCCTCGTCCCCAAGAGAGGAGAAGCTATTCTGCAAGTAGGCTGGAACAGAACCGAAGCTGGGAAGAAATTCTCCAGACGAGGTGAACCGCCTTTTATCTGGGTCATCTGTGTGACCATCAGGACTGCGAGACCTACGCATAGCCCTGGAAGTAGGCAAAGAAGCCGCTGGCAGCACCAGCACCACTTCTGGAGTGGATAGCTTTGCAACTGAACTCTTCCCCTATGAAACAGGGTTTGAAACAAAGGGCACCACTGGTGGCGCGTCAACTGGCAGAGAATGACCAACGGGCACATCTGGATATGGCAACACAGCAGCCGAGGCTAGTGGTGTCTTAGGGCCTGAGGCATTCCGGCCTTTACGCGTAACTGTAGTCCATTCTTCTTTTTTTCCAGCATCGGTGGCTTTGACCGGCGCATCTTTAGGCGCAGGTTTCACCCGAGGGGTAGCTAGCGGGCAATCTTTGATCTTGTGTTCTGTCGATTGACACCGATAACAGGTGTTGGGCAGATTCAAATAAAGCACCTTTTGAGAGATGGTGAGGGCACCAATCTGAATTTCAACAGTGTCCTTGAGGTCCCTGGAAAGGTCGACCTCAACACAGACCCGCTACTGGGGACGGGCATTGAAAAATTTGTCATGCTCCATGACAATGACTTTGCCGAGGGTTTTAGCAATAGACTCAATAAACGGCCAGTATGGCAAAGGGAGGCCAGGGAACTCGACCCAAACTAGAACCCTAAGTTTTTTGTCGTCCAAGACAGTAAAGTCTCGAGACCATTTCTGAAAAACTAATAGGGAGGACCTAACAGTCCAGGGTCCACGGTTAAAAATCGCTTCCGCCTGAGAAGGGTTAGCAAACCGGAAAAGGAAAAAACCTTTGGTAAGGTTTTGCACACCATCAAGATGGACCCCATGCGGGGTCCAGCTCTTGTTGACCCAATCCTTAAGGATACTTTCAGGAGGAGTACGACCCACAAAATATCCAATCAACGTATGCTTTTATAACCATTCACAAGCAGAATCAAATTCCTATGGATTAAGAACAATATCAGGGTTACCTTGTGAAAGACCTTCGGGATGAACTTGCGGGGACGTTTGTTCAGAGGAGGCACCATGACTGTCCGAAGCTTCAACTTGCGCACCAGCAGCAACTGCTAGGCCGAAGTTGGCCGGAGCCATAATAAAAGCTAACCCTAATGCAAAATAGATCCCGCAGTAAATGCAGTGTGACAGATGGATGGTCCAGAGTGGAAACACAGACAGTACGCCGTATGCATGAAACCCTAGCAGAGTGAAAAAAAAGGGGGTCAAATGCAGTTCGTCTCTTATTTTTATTTTTATTTTCACTATATTTTATAGAACTTTTTTACCTTCTAATATCTAATAGAAAGATAGTATTTATAATAGACTTTTTGAGGGCACTCTATCAGCTCAACCCTCATCAATATTATAAAAATTTGAATTAATAATATTCAATCCATCAAATGTTCCTAGAATATTTCTCAGTAATGGTTAGATTTTATTGTAGTTTTTCAGTTGAAATGTGTAATGTGAGTGACATACAAATATTACACGAGGGTTGCAAATTCATTCACCCGGGAATCAAGGCACTCAATTCTCTTAGAAATAATGACATATCAACACAGATTTTATTTTAGTTTTTCAATTGAAGTGTGTGATGTGAGTGACATACAAATATTGCATGAGGGTTGCAAATTCATTCATGTGGAATCAAGGCACTGAATTATCTTAAAAATATCAACACACCACAGAAATTTGTGTTTAGTCAATCGTAGGCAAGAAAATGAGCAAAATATGTGTGGAGGACATATACAATGAAAATGAGTGTGAATATAGAAGTGATAACAAAGTTGATAAAGTAAATACATAAGAGTTTATGCTCATGTAAATGACGATGAGTGGCAGAGTTGTATACAAACCTAAGGAAAGATAAGTGGAAAGAATGATGCCCAAATTAAATAAAGTTCTTTACAAACATCTCTGTAACAAAGAAACCCCTCAGAATAAACACAAACCACACTATATAAAGTCATCTATGTACAATTTTCATAATTACGAATAAATTGTAACTACAATATACGTGAAAGCTCTTTATATACATATTAATCAAAATAAAATGCAGCTATGAAATCATGAATAATTTACAACTCTCAAACAAATTATGATAACCTTTTGACATAAAGGCCCTGTAAGGGCAGCTTAAACAACATACCCTAAACAAATTATGATAACCTTTTGACATAAAGGCCCTGTAAGGGCGGCTAAAACAACATACCCTAAGCTTTGCCTTGTTTAAGGCACTCATCCAATATGACACTAACATCTCCAATAGGTGGGACATCTCCAATAGAACCCACCTATTCTATTATTCTAGATATTAGTGCGATTTAAGATATTAAGATTAACAACTTCAACAAATCAAAACATAAAGTACGCACTTTAAACCAAAGTTCTCTAAAGAAATTTCGATTTATTGTTCTTATAAACTGAACTGTTACAATCTATACGACCATGTTTCACAGTACATCCTATAAACACGATCCACTGCAATTGGGTTGTAATTAGTAACAGTAGGATAGTTTGAACATCTTCCAGATCATACTTTCCCCACATTACGTACCTAAAAACAAGAACTAAATCCTTCCAGGACGCCTCAATAACTACAGAGCAACCACTATTCAATAAAAGTTTAAACCAGAGCAACTTGTCCTAAGCGTTGTCAAGATAGATCCCGAAACAATTATAGGCATACCATGTATAGCTACAAAATTTATACACCCTAACTATTTCATTTTTCTCATACCTGAGGAGGGAAGCTTCGGCCTGAAATCAAAATGACATCAAAATCCTAACAAAATTCCGGGCTGGGCTCTACATTCAGATCGAAAATCTTCACGGCCATGCGCTTTTCACTTCCAATATCATCCTGTACAGATGCTCCACATCTGCTTGTATTGCTGTTTGCATCCCTTTTAGCGGTTGAGGGCAACTTGAAAAAGTCCTCCAGCTCGAATACAGGCTTCCATGGGGATTTTACATTAATAACAGTAGCACCCATATTTCCTGCAGAGATAGAATGCATTCTCTTCTTCTTAACCAATCTGTTCAGAGCATGGATTCTGTGCACAACAGCGAAAAACTCTTCTGCTTCATCTGTTTTTGGAAGCTTGCTCTGGTTATCTGCGCCGACTTCTGAGACTTCATAAATTGGATAACAGTGCATCTTTTTCTTTGGGCCTTCGAAATCCATAAAATTAACCAGCAGAGCCTTTGAGAAAATGGGTAGAGAGAGATTAGTCTGAGGCTCAGATATAAACAAAATACTTCCACAGAAAATACCATCACACACTGCGTCACATCTGGTTTTATGCTTGAAAACCATCAGACAGAAAAAGTTGTATGCCCAATGTTAATATTCTGCGTAACTTGATTTTAAAGAGAGATTCTCATCTTCACAAAAAAGAGCAACTGAAACCAGAAAACTTTATCAAGGAAAATCCACAAACCGGCCCCTGTATTGTTGTCGGCGAAAATCTGTTCGCTAAACTAGCAAAAACAATGTGGGTAAATTCGAGTGCATATGAGAAAAAGTGATTGATAATCTTCACTGTTTTTTCAAGTTAGGTAACCAAAACTTTCACTGCTGCTGATTTTACTATGCGATAGTCATTCAGATTCGTAAGCAACTTTGCACTCTCAGGAAGGAATGTGTCTTTACATTGGCTATCGTAAAATTGGAAATTAAAGGGAAAGTGACAGTTACGGTATAATTTCAGGGTATGTTTTTATAGACATCTAAATAGTTCTTAAATAAAATTAGAATCATTCTGATGTCTGTATAGTCAATTCTATAAGGCTTGTTAATAGTCTTTGGTGAAGTTGAATGGTTCTAAATGAGTCTATTAGGGATCAAGTCTTGCTAAAATATTGTTTAGTTGCTAGTAGACTTGTGCCTCTCCTGGGTAGCCTCTGCAGAACTGAACCCTCCATTGAAAAAAACAAATTTGAGACTTATTATTATTATTTTTATAAATAGAAATGGATCTATTTATAATTTGTAATATTTGACATCTGTTTCTTAAGTATACAAATGATTTATAGTGCATAAGACTGTCTGTTTGATTCATGTTTTTGGACATATAAATAAAACTGTTTGATCTATATTATTAGATTTACAGATAATGCAAGATATCATCTCACCTATACAAGAAACATCTAATTGTATAACAAACAAAATATTTGATTAAGTATACAAATAACATGTAGTGCATAAGACTGTCTGTTTGATCCATATTTTTGAACATATAAATAAAACTGTTTGATCCATGTTTTTTTGACATATAAATAAAACTGTTTGATCCATGTTTTTTTACATATAAATAGAGCTGTTTGATCTATATTATTAGATTTACAGATAATGCACGATACCATCTGACTTATAGAAGAAACATCTAATTGTATAACAAACAAAATATTTGAATTCATCATGAAAGGTTGGCAACGTGACGTCATGTGCACTAGGTATGTCAAATGATTCTTGTAATAGAAAGCATTTAGGTTCTTGCCTTTGGAGGTAGTAAGGAATGCGATGCCACAAGACCCTCGGGTCCCATGTAAAGCATTATTATTTTCTTAATAATAAAGGTTGAGACAGTTGCATTAGAGTCAATGGAGTCACTCCCGAGGGTGACTAGGAACAGCGTTATAATGCCAATATAATGGCGAACATAATGAACAATGAAAATGAAATAAAATGTTTTTTCTGAGGTAATATAGATTAGGTAATTAAAAAAAGTCGGTAAGGTAATTGAGTTAGTGGAATGGGTTTAATTGATAAATTTATAATAAAAAGGCATAATCACCATAAATATATGAGGATAGAATTATTGATAAAGATAAATGTTTCAAAGTATTTTAATTTGTAGATATTTGATATAATTGTTTTATTCTTTTATATTATATTTTAGTTATACATTATATTTTAATGATAAGTATTGTATTTTACTTATGACTTTAAGTAATTATAAAGTACATAAATGTAGAGGACTTGGAGTGTCCCAATTTTAGTGGGATTCTATGTCAAGTTATGATAGAGTATGATAACATATAGAGCTAAAAAAAAATTAGGACTTACTTTGGAACCACATTTGTCTATAAATAAATTTATTATTTGTCATATATAAATAACTTTATTATTTGTCATATGGAGCCTACTTTTGATATTATATGACATGGAAAGCAAGTCACCACCTTTGGAGAGTTTTGCAAGAGTTTTTTTAAAAAGAAGTTAATATTTTCTTGCTTGGCTCATTAGTCTATAAATTGATAGTAAATGAAGTTGTTTCATAAGTGAACTTGTATGTTGTCATTAGTCTATAAACTAATACTAATGAAAGTGATTTCATGTGTGAATTTATAAGTAAACATACTATAAGAATGTTGTCAAAATTTATTTAATTTTATTATTTTTAAATACATTGGTGAAGACCTACATTAAAATTGTGTTCTAATCCTCTTCATATTTGACAATAGATTATTCATGTTATTTTGAGTTCAATTTTCCAAATAAGTAACTATATATTAGTATAATTTATTTATCTATTTGACATAGCATCTTCTTATTGTTTGTAACAAGTTTGGATTCGATCTAATATAATGGTATAATATATTTTTTAATCAATAAATGGTCGAAGCTAGATATTATAATACTAGTAATAGAAATAAAATATGCATTAAAGTCCCTTACATCATATTAATTACAATCAATTGATAATTCTAACTGTCTGTATAATATGAAAACTTGATAAAATATCATAAACCAATACCATGTCTCTAAAAGAACTCTAGACTATTAAAATGTTCAACTAAATCCCCTATAGAGGAACGGGAATAGAAAGAACTAATCATCAACTAAACTACAAACAATTTCTTCTAAAATTAGCTCATAGAACAAGGGAATAACCAAAATTTCTTGTTTTGGCATAGGGAATCCTCATGCCTTGAAGAAGGCCTTGCATCATCAATTGTGTCCACTAGTTGTATTTTAGAGTTGTTTTGGTTTCTTTTTCTCTTTCTACTCTCCTCAAATTAACTACTATCCACAAAATAACAAGCATCACTTTGGGTCGAGGAAGTAGAGATATCATTTATATCTTTTGAAACCTTTTGTCTACAGTTCCTCCCCATCTTCTGAGAATCTATTTACTTAACCTTACCCAACTTATTTCCCTCGTTCATCGCTGACCTTTTCTGGTCTACAATTTCTTTAATCCCAACTTGAAAAGGAACATAAACTTTCTCAATGAGATGATTTATCCACGAATCAATCCCAGATAGTGCCTTTTACCCTAGCCACTTTGAGAAAAATTCTATGTTTCTTACTATAGTTTGTTTACAATCATCAAAATACCCCTTATCCCTCATTGATAAAATTTGTCTCTTTATGACTTCCACCTTAGACAGATGTTCAAGACGTTCTCCATTTTCATAGTCCTCATGATAAGTTGTCATTAGCTTGCCATAGGAATTCTCTACAACCCTCTCCATGTCACCAAACAAACTCTTATAAAAAAACCCATCAACAGATCTACAAAGACTCTTTTTTTAGGGCAAAAATGGCTATGCCATTAAAATATTTTATTAATGTAATGTTTACACTACTTCAAAGGCTCAAGAGGGAAAGAAGCAGGCAAGAATCTACATAGATTCTAACTTGGGCATTCTCATGATAAATAATATAAAGATGAATAGAACAAGAATATTTCTATTAACCCTAAAGCTATGGTCTATTCGCATTAACTCATCCCCAATTATAATTTTCATTGCACTTGTAATGCTTGTCCAAGGAACCCAAGATGACAACTCAAAATCCTTATAAAAGGGGCATATATAAACATAGAATAAAACTAACATTACCATTGCAATTGTATATAACATTAACTCTTCTATGTTACATTATACTAAATTCTAACATCAATGCTAAACAATAATCAAGTAGAAAGCTCCTCCTAGGTTTACCGACATCGTTACTAAAAATGCAAAACATAAATGATTATAATAGTTAGATCACCAATAAAACTATGAACAAGATTACATTATGAATGAAATCATTTAAATATTGTATCAAGACAACACAAATTCATGTGATCAAATCAAGTTCAAACATCTTTATGTACTTATTCCTTTATATTACAAGTTATCATAGGTACATGTTTATATTACGTATTTACATATTCATTTTTACATTGATCTCCTCAAGGATGTTATAATATTGCTTCTATATATCAGGATGATAATATAGATATTTTTACATCATTACGTCAACATGAAGCTACATAATAAGGTACAATGAATCATATAAATAAGTAGTGTGCGTGAATAAGAAATAACAAAGAAGAAGATGCAAGACTATCCTAGCTCTTGATCAAATTTTGAAAAATACTTGACGGATAAAATACCTACCACCTAACCATGTGGAACCCTAAGGTCCAATCCCTTGAGTTAGGAGATAACACAAGGCACTTCACCACAAAAATAAAATATGCAAGACATCAAACAAGGAACATCCAAACCAATGAATAACATAGGGAATTCACAAGTATTTACACAAAAACAACTAAAGATACCAGAGGAAAACCAAAAATCTAAATAGACATAATCCTAAGATACATATAGGAGAGTTTCAACACATATCCGTCAACTATCCTTGATTTTCCCTTGTAGTTACCCCCTCAAGACCATGCCTCCAGGTGCGGACTCACGTGGAACCAACCTTCCTTTAATCAGGACAAGGAAGTTGATTTTGCCAACTCCATGAAATACAAGAAACCAAACAGATATTTGGTATTCTTTACCCATCTACAATCTACATGGGATCTATCATGGCCATGGGAAAGGAAACACGTGTATCTTGTTAGGTATTTTTATCTAAAACCAAAATTTTAATTAAGCTATCTCTAGACTATCTACTCACAATGGGTTTCCTTGGAGGGGTGTTACATCTCTTAGAAATAAATCATTGTGATCATTAATTATTCTAATCCACCATACTTGAGTGACTTTACATAGAAATTTTATTTTTCCTTAGACTCTTCAGTGGTTTGAAACAAAGAACCCACTCCATGTTTTCAAATCTTTAGAGTATTTGCAAAATCTCTCTAAAAAGAGAAATAGAAATAATGAATCCTTTTAAAAAATTAATAGGTTTATAATTATAATCTGGGTAATATGCAAAGTTTCATTTGGAAGAATACGTCATATGACGCAGCATGTGTGAGATGTTGATGTTATAGTTTGGTCGATTAATAGTTGACCATATATTGATAACACCATTAAATGTCTCATGTGATTTACAGTGTTCCACAATATTGCTTATTATTATTTTATCCTCTTCATAATGAGTTGTCTAATCAACTATCATCAACAACCACTCCTCTTATCTACTCATCTGTCCAAACCAAATACCATTGTCTAGTCAGCATACCACTATTTTACAGTCTTTCCAAATTTTACCAAAATTCAATTTCCCAATGAATATAATGATTAATTATGTTTCAAATTTGAATTTATAAAATTTTCTATTGTCGTTTTGTCACATAAACTTCCCGCTGAGTACAATGGTCAAGAAAGTTTCAAATTAGATTTTTTAAAATTAACATCTTTGCTTGAAAAAAGCCTAAAAAATCATAAGAACTATATCTAATAAACAAGTTAGACTTTCACTTGCTTATTTCTGCCTCAAATTACTTCATACCAACTTTCACATAAAAGTTCATTTTTAATATTCTAGATCCCTAATAAAACTTTCCACAAAGCGTGTCATTCATCATTTTTCAGAATAAAGCAACATATAAAAAACACTAACAAACAATTCACCAAAGCAAACAAATATGAAAAGAGATTACACTTGAATTCAAAATTTGGAAAAACAAATCCTAATACTCCATTGATTGATCCTCTTAGGCCTTAAACACTTCCATAAAAAGAAATTGCTAACTGTATTCTCTTTGACCTAAAGCTTCAACAAATATTAATTCCTAGGCCATTTTGATATTTTGTATTTGACTATTCCTACCCAAGATGGCCAAGTGAATCGTTAAGAGTTCTTTGGAAGATTCTCCCTATTATAATTTTTCAAGAAAGAATTTATTTTTATTTGATCACGATCATCTCCATCAAATTTCTTACGTTGAGATATTGATTTCCTTCCATTATTTTGTTTGAGATTAAACCACAATCTAGCTTTATCTTTGCTAATGTTGATTACCATATTCCCAAAGATTGATTATCTTTATTTAAGACACTCTTATTATACCAACTTGGTTATTTCAATCTCTATTTAATCTAAATATAAAGTATCCATATTCAACATCCTTTCTATAAAGGAATGTTTAATATCCAATTTGTAAGGCTTGAAGAGCCATTTTGTGCCAAGAGAGCTAAAAGGACTTGACATAGTCAACTAAGGTGAAAGGGTCAATAAAATCTAAATAAGGTTGATTTTTCTTGTAAATGGTCATGACTAGTCTATTTTATTATATTAAAGGTGTCTAGGAAGAGGTTTTCCTAGTTTTCTTAATTTTTATCAAAAGTGCAAAACAAATGCAAAAGTTACAGAGTTACAACATTGTAAAAGGTGCAAGAAAATTTGAAAAAGGCAATCCATCGGTTGTAAAGGCAGTTAGTTATTTATAAGGAGTTAAAAATAGTTGAAAAAGTTTTATAAATCCCTGTTATTTTGAAGTTTGGGAGGAGGACCAGTTTGGAGGGAATTTGGCAAAGGTTGTTCGTCAGACCCTCAAACTATCATGGGGGTTTGAGTGGTTTTTGAGTGTCATAGATCCATGAAGGCTCATAAATTACATATTTATAATATGTAAATAATAGGAATATATTATGATTAAATACCTTTCACATGAATCCATTTTCACTTGTTTATACAAAGTTTCGTGGAGGATACATTAATTTTTGTGAAAATTGTCAAAACCCGCCATGACGGTAAACAAAGATCTTCAAAATTTTGTTTCTCATTGTTCCACCAATTGAATGGCCTAAAAATTGGTGAAAATGTTTTTTTTTTATGTTTTTTTAAAAATGCTAAAGTTACAGGTTTTTTTGGTGTTGAATGACCATTCTTTTGAAGAAGCCCTAGGTTTGTCTGTTATGTCAAAAACAAGGTATGACAAGAAAAATCAAGTTACAGGGAGTTGTACGGCCATGTACAACCTATTATTGGTATGAAATCTATGGGAATTGTTAGGTACATGAACTATCTTTCATTTTTTCAGATATTATATATTTTCTTTCAGAAACATGAGTAAGTTTGACAACATTTGTAAACATAGCATTTTCAAAAAATGGTTTCTAGAATCTACAATTAGATAATGTGTTTTTACATCTATGCATGGTTGAGTACGGACCTGAAACATGACTTGTGAATAGATTATAATGTTGCGAAAAAATTTCCTTCTTTCCATAAAAATTCATCTTATGATTTAAGAGGTCAAATAGGCAAAGTTCTAAAAATTGTCTTGCTAGTTCCTATGTGAGTTCCTATCACTGTTGTTACAGGAAGATGGCAGAAATCTATAATATGATTAGTTTATTTTATTGGTAACCATGTATGTTATTATCATGTCACATTTATCTTTACCTCTACATCATATTGGTATCATGTGTAGAAGACCTTGAGTGTGTAGACAAATCATCAAAGGAGGCAATCTACACCAAGAACTAGCTAGTTGATTTGGGATTTTGTGTTGCTAATTTATTTGGTTGCAGGTTCTTGTTCCATCTAGCTATAAGAAGGAGGTTTCTGAGGTTGTGTTTTGGAAGACAAGAAGAGGTATGTCATGAAAATTGTCTAATAGAAATTAGGTTGGGTGATAGAAGGTGCATAGCACAATGAGAGTGCGACATCTTCCAGGATCTATTGTTGGATGAGATGGATGGTTTATTTTTAGTGTGGATAAGAAACAAGAGAGGAGAAAATAAGTCTTAAAAGATGCTTGAAGTTGTATACATTGAAGTACTCCATTGATAAGGAGTAGATGAGAAGGTGAAGAACACTAAGTAGCTGCAAGGGCACCCCTGTGTCCTTTTGATTGAGAACCTTATTGCAAGAGAAAGAGAATGGTAAGAGGAAAAGTTGAAGACACACATAATTGAAAGAATGAGGAAGTTTCAATCCAAGAAAAAAAAAATATTTTTCTAGTTGTTGTTCTATATTTCCAAGGGACATGAAATTTTTTCTAGGTCGATTGTATGGTGTAGGAGTACCTAGCCATGGGTGTTTATTGTATGGTAAAATTTAATTTATATTTGTTTGTAATGAGTCAATAATGTCTTATAAGGTCCTAAATACCATTTGGATTTAAACAAATTATTTGTAAGGCTTGAATACCCATTTTGTGCCAAGAGACCTAAAAGGTCCTGATATAGTGAACTATGGTCCAAGGGTCAAGATCATCCAAAACAATTTTTTTTTTTTGTAAATGGTCATAATTAGTCTATTTTTTCATATTAAATGTGTCTAGGAAGAGGTTTGTAAACATTGGTTAAGTTTTATCAAAAATGAAAAAATGATATGGAATCTTTACCTCGACACCATTCTCCTCCTTATTAGGATCTGTAAATCCAAATGTCATAAAGGTAGAAGTCCTCCTAATGTAAGTATATCTTTCTTCATCTTCATCACAAACGAGGAATTAAAAAACTCCTCCTCTTTGGGTGAAGACATGGGTATGTGCACCAAGTTGTGAACCAAAAAGGGGGGTATAAATAGACACATTTTTTCTGAAATTTGTTAAACCTGAACTTGGAATAGACGTTTGAGGGTTATACAATCAAAATAAGATGTGTAAAAATAAAAAATTGTAGGACTCTAAATCTAGTTTCAAAAATCTTAATTTTATTAAAAATGATAAGATTAAGAGGGTCAAATTCCACACGCACGAAAACGTGTTCCTGATTTTTTCAGAAAAACATAACATAGTTGTTTCCATGCACTGTACAAAAGATATTGATATATTAAATATTTTTCAAATCCCTTTGTTAGGATGATAGGTAAGAGTGAGATCTAGAATTTGTGTATTGTTTTGTAATTTTTGGAAGAGTATTTTGTTTTCTATGATTTTTTGAAGTGACTGCATATTAAATATTTGGTACTGATTCATGCACTGGGCATAACTTGCATCAAAATAATCGAAAATGATTTTTTTTAAAGTGTATAGAATAAAGTGTACAAAAATAATGTGTAATTTATTTGTAATTTGGTTAAGTATCTAAATATTTATTAAAAAAAATGGTAGACATATGTTTGTGAGGACTGTCAAGACACTGTTAAAGAAAATTAAATTTTACTATGCTAATGTTGTCCAAAAATAAAAAAAAATTATATGGTTAGAAAGATAACAAGACGTATGAGATTATGATAAAAATTATAGAGCTACCCTCTTGAAAAATTGCAAACCAGATGAAGATAAAGTCAAGAATTCATCTTACAAGATGAAAAATGTGTAAAAGAACAAAAATGGAGGGAAAATGAGCCTCCAAGCCTTTCGGTTGTTTTCCAAGCCTCTTCCCAAGCCATAACCTGGTCGGGTTTCTAAATTTCAAATAACTCAATCATGTTCTAAAAATAAAAACGTACTGTTGCATCTCCTACATAACCTGATCAGGTCCTGGAGAATAAAATGCACAATTTTCACTTCTTCAAAACATGATCGTGCTTTGAAGAAGTAAAAATTATGCATTTTATTCTCCATAACCCAATCAGATTATGAAGAAATTAAAATAGGATTTTCTCTGGAAGCCATAACTTCCACATACAAATTCTGATTGAATTTGTTCAAAAAGTGTAGGAAGGATCTCGAGACATTCTAACACATGATTAGCCTACGATCATCTTTAGTCATCAAAATTTTTTCTTCTATCCATTTTTATCAAGTAAGGTATAAAATAGGTACTCATTATTGCTCATTCATGCAAAGCATAGGAAAATCATTTCTCTCTCTCTCTCTCTCTCTCTCTCTCTCTCTCTCTCTCTCTCTCTCTCTCTCTCTCTCTCTCTCTCTCTCTCTCTCTCTCTCTCTCTCTCTCTCAAACATCAACATTGTCTGGTGCATTCATTAGTTCAATGAAACCCAATTGATTCTACATGTATACAATAAACAAGTCAAGGGCATTCATTAATATAGACTACATTGAAAACTTCATAATAAATTTCAACAAATATACTTAAATTGGACTTAATTACCTTTTTTTATTTGAGTGTTCCCAGTGATTTCTTCCTCTCTCCTAATCACCTCAATCTTGGTGGGGTAGGCTAACAAAAAAAATTTAATATAAGAGAAATAATATGCTACCGCATGGGTTCAATTTAAACTATAAAAAAGAGGTGTGCAAAATATGATACCACATAGCTCTGTAAGCCAAAGCCAGTGGCAGAAAGGGTGACATCATCAATCTAAAAAATCTCAGCCCCTGACAAGCCCTATAAAACACCAAATAAATATAAGCAATAGTTTAAAATTAAGATTATGATTCACTTGAATTCCACAAATTCTTATGCTCCACAACTCTATTATCACAAGTTTATACACAAATTTTATGAAGCATTATTATAATATAAAAATATTATCTTCTTTCACACACAAGACTATTCTTTAATAAATTTGTAGTCACGGTTAGAGAATGATGGTTAGAATTGTATTCATGGAGGTCAGAGGTTAGGACCACTTTTGCAACAGGTAATAGGACTTTTGTATCCTGGTAGTGATTATATTTTAGAGTGTTTAGCTTAGCATGGGGAGATTTGTAGTTCTTTTAGGTTGAGAGTAGGTGGTATGGGAAGTGATGAAAATATTTGGGGTGCTTATGTACCTAGGGTGTAGAGGGGTTCTTGTGTATGGTGAAGATATAGACTAGGTTATGGGGACTATCCTAGTATGATAGTGAAATGCCAGAGAGTAGAGTTTACTGAACTAGAAAGTGAATGTGGTTTGGACGATAGGATAAGGACCTTGGGATAAGTTGTGGGGTTCTTGGGGTGTCTTAGAAGTTATATTTTGGGAGTATTTAGAAGGCCATGGAGGTGTATTAAAATATTGAGGGCATTCACAATTAGTGAACAATCAAAGATTGTATTCATCATTTTGAACAAGAAATAAGAGTAAAAGAATGATGGTTGGATGTTCCAGATTATCTAAAAGGTTGATTCAGAAGCCAATAAGCGATTGGTTGGGGTATGAGTCTATGTATGAGTTGAACATAGTTTTAATTGAGTCCAAGGATTGGGGATGGGAGTTAAAATCAGTTAGAGTCATAATGGTTGAACAAGGAAGTGAACTTGTTCAAAAGTATGATGTCTGGGTTACCAAAAGCTAGGTGTCTCTATTGAAGCCTTTGTATTCAACCTAATTAAGCCTTTGTATTAAACCTAATTCCTTGAGGGAGTACCATCCTTTTTTTTTTAATTTATTGAGTTTAATTAAATTAGAACAAATTCTTTTACCATAAAGCAATAGCAAATAAACAGACACTAATACACCAATACATCAAATCAACAATACAACATGGTGAAAAGCACCAAGGGAGCAAGAAGGAAGACATGATCACCTAGAAGACCCTATAAGGGGAAGAATAAAAAAAAACATCAAAGTTCATTTTTGGATGTAATGAGATCAATAAAATTCATTTCACATGTTTACATGGCCTACTGATCACTTTATGTAGAAGGATGCTATATAATGCCTTATTGGCACAATTGGTCTAAAAGCTCAATTTGAGGGTTCATAGATTAAAAGGTGTCAAATATTGATGTAGTCCTCACTTATGGTGTAACAAGTTCATTGTGATATTAAAATGATGTAATAGAAGTCAGAAAGGTAATAGTTGCAACAAAGATACAAGAATAATGTAAAATTGTCAAAAGTTGATAATCAGGCCTAAAGGGCTAAATTCATGAGTGAAAGGGGTAGAATGGTAATTTTGATACATTTAATGTCATTATAAGACCATTAAAATCAATGTTGGGTCTAGAAAGTGTTAGTTGTCAAAGTTGACAACTTCTTGTCAGCATTAACAATATTTTGTGTTTGCAAAATTGAAATAAAAGTTGTAACTATCTTGGGTCGATGTTTGATTATTTTTGAGTTATTGTCAAGGAAAAAATATATATTACAGCCTGGATACATGATGAAGAAGTTCATTCTAGGTGGAGAATGAATTTAATGATGTTTTGAATCAATAAAAGAATAAATTTTCTCCAATTGTTTGGTTTTCTGGCATGTGGAACAGTTTGGACTTTCTTGTGTTTGCCAAGCATTAAAGACCATCATCTTTAATGGATTTTTAAAACAACCTATTATTCAATTTTATGAATAGAATAATACGTTGTATAATTATCTAAATACACTAAGTTACCACCATACAAATTATTAATATATGATATTTTGAAAACAATGTATTATTCTATTTTATGAATATTTATAAAACATTACCTCAGGTGTTCGATCTACTCGTCCATGTCTACTAGAAAAAGAAATTATTTGTGTGATCATACCACTAGTTACACCCTGCAATTCATATTATTCATATATAAATTTTGATTCTTCTATACATAAAAAATTACTTACTTTTAACATATTTAGGTAAATAATTAAAATATCATGTCAAAACACAAATTTAAACAAACATATATGAGCTCTTTACCATACATGTTTTTCATCAGATCATTTGTGAGAGCCATATCCTTAGTAGTGGATGCCTGACATATTATCCCAAAATGGAAACATGAATGGGATTTCAAACCATCCGCACTCACGTGACTATATACCCCATGAGATATACCATTACAACTGATGCAAATATGCTCAATGGGTTGGGCTGACCCTACAACTATATTTGATGCTAATGGAGCTAGCATGGGATGATATGATCCTAATGGTGCATATGATGAGGATGGAGATGGTGTAGGATGGGATGATCCTAATGGCACATCTGATGAAGATGGAGGTGGCACATGCATTGATCCATCCTCTCCTCCCACTAACTGAGTATCATGCTAGATAATGACAATAGTCAACGATGCACCTACATGAAGATTTTGTATATCCATAGAAACCTTCACCACTACTAGGACCACAACATGAAGGAGGTTTTTCCTCATAGTACACCTCCTCTCTTGTGGTTGGGTAATCCTACGTGCTCGAGTTCTATCCTGCAGAGAGCCTCTCCCTCTAGCAAGAAACTCACGAAAGTCAAATTAATTCGGATTGTCATCAAGGATATACGCACAGTATAGCTTCCTCAAAAATATAAAGGCACCTCATTATTATTACAAGGTGGTTGGTCAAATACCATCTACCACCAATCCCAAAAATTAGGTTTCATCCCCCTATGAGCACACCCATGTATAGGGAATTATTATGTATTATCTTCTAGGGAGGTGTTAGTATTAGTATCGGTTAAAACAAGTACATATGTCACATTTTTTTATGTCATTTATTGTCAAATCCTCATATGATCAACCATCAGCATAATATGTATGACATGTATCCCTCCATGAACCCCATTTTGTCAACTCTTGAGACACTTCATTTTCACTATTGGACAATTGTTCTAATACAGTGGAGAGGGTAGAGTAATGTTGAAGAACGAAATCCTTCAACCTATTGAATAATATATTAATTATTTTACTATTTTGGTTAATGGATTGCACGAGGTCCTATTGTGATGTGCATTTAGATGACCTAATGACACATGTGGAGGGTCTACGGGTGGTGATGATTGTGGAGGAGGAGAATTTTTAGGAGGGTTTATAGGTGGAAATGGTGGTTGCGGAGGATTTTGAGGAGGTTTTATAGTTTGTGATGATTGTTAAGGAGGATTTTGAGGGTTTTTCAATAGGGGTGCTTCTACGGGGGTGGTCTTTTATTTTTATTTTTGTCTTCTTAGGTTGTTTGATGAATCTGATAAGAAATTAAAAGAAAATAAAAAATCAATATCATAACCTAATTTAATTACAAATGTAAAAAAAAAAAAATAATAAAATATACCTTTTTTACGGGGCACCATTTCTTGAAAATGTTGAAATTGTAGAAGAAATGGTGTTTTCTTCATAGCACGATCAGGTTTTACTACTTTTTTCCCTCCTTCACGGTGTAGCTCTGCGGTTTAGGTGTTAGAAATAGCCTAAGCCGTGAGATTTCAAAAATATATTATGTTTCTAATAACCCGATCAGGTTATGACACAGAATAAGTTTTTTCATGATATTTTCTAGGCTTGGTTACCAAACCTAGAACAATTTCCAATTTTCAATAACCCGATTGGGTTATATAAAATTTGAATTTTTTTTAAATATGTGTCCAATTTTTTGACTCACAACTTGGTGCACATATCCACATACTATTCAGGGATAACTTTAAGAAACCCCCCTCTAGATAAATATATAAAATCCTAGCAAATCTTTCATTTTATTTTTAAAAAAATTAATTCCTATTTGCGAATCTCTCAATTTTTTGGGAAAACAAATTATTTGTATTGGTGCATATTTTTTAATCACAAATTTTTTGTAGAAAATTTTGGCGAATCTCAAGCAATAACCAAAATTTCATTAATGACCACAGAAAATAATTATATTTAAAGAAAAAGGAGTTCTTATAGAAATTATTAGGCTAACTATGAAAATATTTTATGGGTTTAAGGGAACTCTATAGTATCTAGTTGCTACCATTTATTTAAAATATGATCAAATAATCCTCATTGTGTTTTGTGAGATAAATGTATCATTATTTTTATTATTATAATAGGACCCAAAATTTCTTCAATTTCACTGATTTATCAACAATCCAAAGGAAATCTTAGCCCCGATAAGCATTACAAATAAGATAGTAACATTTTTGCCTCATGGAATATAATGAAGATCACTAGATTATATTTTAAATCAATAATGAAAACTAATATTGGTAACACAACTCTACTATAACTAACAGTTATGATATATTATTGGTGAATTAATTTAGATTTCTATAATAACTGATAAAATTTAGGCAAATCGAATCTAACCATCTATCAAATATTAGGTGAATCTTTGAGTTCAAATTTTTAATAAAATAAATTATTTGGTGATTTAAATATTTCTAGAATAAAATTTTGTAAAAGTTTGGTGATTTAGGTCGCCTTAAATCTTGAATTATTAGCCAAATTTGGATTCTCAAATTTTGAAAATTAGCCAATTGCTGAATATTAGGCACTAAAAAAATCACTAATACTATTTCTCTCCTTATTATAATTAGAGAGTCCTTCTACTACTTAATTTCATAGATATTATTTAGTGGATATTCCAATTGTTTTCCCTAATATCTTCATAAAAATAATTTTTTTTCTTAGTTGATAAAGGCAAAGATCTATAACGTTTATGATTTTTATTTTCTAAGAATCTAGCTGCTTTCCTCCAATCAGAGTTTGAGCTTCTAGTTGTTTATGTCTGATGACTATAAAACCCACATAATAATTCATTGTCTTTCTTTGTAGTTCTCCCTATGGGCCTGCCTTTTCCTCTTCTATTCATCACCCAGGTTCCATATTCCTTTTGTTGATCTATCATGCTCTCACTTACTAAAGCATTATTCTTATGAATAACCTCATTTATCCCCAGAGACTTTACTTGATGAGAATCTAATGAAACTTGTTAGTTATAAGCTCTAAATTGATCAGAATTATCTTTGACCTTTATTATACCATTTTAAATAAAAAATTTCTTAGACTTCAAATACCTCCTCATAATTATCTTCTAGAAAAACTTGATCTGTAATTTCCTCTATAAGCTTAATTTTGGTTTCTTGTAGACATTTTTGCACAAGGTTTTGATGTCTTGAATATGAAATCAGTTTCTTGAAACTTTAAGTGTTTTTATTTTTACTTTTGAATTTGATCTCGACCTTTCATTTTCGATGTCTATTTGGACTTCATAAGATTTAGAGTTTTCTTCCTATTTCTATTTTTATTAAATATTTTCCAGATAGAAATCTTATCCCTGAAACTTTTCAAAACCTTCTTTCCCATTTGATTAGGAATAATGGTCTACTTTTTGAAGTCTTTCCTTCGCCAGATAAATAGTCCTTATTATTTTCAAAATTATCCTTGTTTATTACCACGTTGTTCCTCTTTTTCTCTCCATTAATTAAAATATATTCATCCTTATGCTTATAATTATTACGAATTACCCAAAAATATTTCCATAAAAAATATAGGATATAGGTGATTGAGAAGCTTGAATCGATACAAAATTTGGCCATTAGATACTTATTTTGACTTGTCCAATATTGAAGTTGTGTAAATAAATGAGACGTGTTTCTACAAAATCATGGATCCATATCTAAAGGATTTTACCTCTTGAAGGCATTATCAATCTTATTTAATGGGGTGGAGACTTTGATCAATATCATTTTGCTTGTCAAATAATCACCTTCATCTTTTTCATAAATAATGATTTGAATCTATTTCATATTCTTAAATATAATTTTGAGAGAAGAGGGAAGAAATTTCTCCATATTTATTAACAAAAAAATTCTTGGAGGAATGTGATAATTCCTAAAGAGGAGGGATGAAAGTTCAAAAAAATCCCTAGTTTATTCTAAATAATATCTAAAATTTCTTATTTGATACATTGTGTATCTTCTTTTATAATAGATATTAATATATATGTACCTTTTATCAATAATAATAAATTAATTTCTTATCACAAACTAAATTTATAAGTTTTTGATTAAGTAAAATAGGTTTTATAGGGTTCCTGAAACCCAAAACAAGGTAATAGAAACGTTAAGCCTAGTTTAAAATGGAATAAAGCAAAAAGACAGAATAGGCCAACAAAGGCCAGAGCAAAAAATAGAGAACTTCTAAAAATCCAAGAAAAATAGGGTCAGCAGAAAAGACCAGGGCACCTCATGATAAGTCCATGATCAGCGTGGCCGCCTTGGCCTCGTGAAAATCCATATTGGCTGGCAACTCCTTGATCTTTTGGAGATCCAACGCCAAGTCCTTGTCATTAATCTTCTTGGTTCTAGCTCTGGTTCTCTGGTTGGGACCCTATTTAGTGTTCTATTCTATCTCCATCTCCATGTTGGCCCCCTCCAGCCCATCTAATTTAGCCTCTATTTTCTCGATGATAGTGTTGGTATGCTCTTTGGATGCCTTAAGGATATTATAGATCTGTTGCACTATTTTCTTTAAGGTAACTTCTACCTTAGTCATTTTATCCTCCATCTTTTTCACTTTGCCTCTTAGACTCTCCTGATCCTTAGTATTCCTATCATTTTTATCCCTTTCGTTACCTTTTACCCTTTTTTTAAGATCCTCCACTTGATGGAATAGCCATTTGATGGTTATGTAATTAACAACCATGCTATTTTGGGAATTATTGAGCAGGTCCATCTCAAACTCTATGGTATTATCACTGAGAACCACCAAAGATGCGTCAATAAGCTCATCTATCTTGATACAACCTCCCCATCCTTTAATAACCTTGGGGTTTATGATTTCTCTGGTTATCCTCATCTTTTTTGTTTTGACATTGAAGTCACGCCAACCAATTATCTTCCCATGTTCTACCATATAACAATAGAACTCACTATCCTACCTTCCATCCTTCCCCATGTCATGGGGTTGAGATATCTGAGGGGAAGGGGAAGTCTGATTATTATCTTGTTAATCATCTGGGAGCTTCCTCTTTAGATTGGGGTCCAAAATAGGGGAGACACTTCAGGTTTTTTCCACAGGGGCTTTTCAGTCTTCTCTCAAAACCCTCTTCTTGTCCTTTTTATTTATACCCATCGTAGGTTTTTTACTCTTTCTTCCTTTTCCATTGGAAATAACCCCTTCTTCATTTGTGTCCATACATTTCTCATTATAATCTTCCTCAGAAGAAATAACCATGGTACTCTATTTTTTTGGGTTACCAATTTCTCTTTTTTATGCTTTGCAGACTGACTCTATGCCTTTTAGAAGGAAAACCTAGATTTTTCTTTTCCTTTTCATATTCCTCATTATCCTCAGAATGCAGACGATCACTATATTCCATCTCTGATGGGATATAGTGTGAACAAGAGGCGTCCATCTCGTCTTTCTGAACCACCTCCTTCCCAAGGATTTGGGCCTTAAAATATTCATAGATTAAAAGCTAAAGGCCTTCATGAAGGGCAGGGATAGCAATGGCCTTCTCTCTATACCCATTATTTTTATTATTTATAGAAGCATACAAATAAAAGGGAATAGACACCTTCATATCATGGAGAAAATGGTTCAGGAGGATAAAATGGTAGGTTCATATTCTATCCAACCTGGTGTCCAGTGTAATATAGTAGATGATGGCTCTTAACACAAACCTCCACAATCTCTTCAATCCTTTAGGAAGGTAGATGGTTCTGACCTTACTGAGCTCTTTCTTTTCATCCTCATTTCTGACAAAGTTGCTAATCACTGAATCCAAAATTTTCCTGTCTCTGTTGAATTTTTTCCCAACAATAGGAATAGTCATGACCGCAAATATAACCTCCTCTATCACCATAAAATTTCTTCCCTCAATCTCAATGATGCCCTCATTCCAGCTTTTGACAAACAATTTTGTCACTGTCGACTTCCCACCGTGAAGCCTCTCGATGGAGGTGGAAACGTCACCACTTTGCAGGTAGTTCCTAATCTTGGTACGCCACCTCTATTTCTCACAATATTTTGTAGGATCCCTCCTATGCCTTTCCCCTCCCATCACAAGAAATGTAGACAGATAGGAAGGAACAGAGAAGCACATACTAATTTTCTTTAAATTGTTCTAAATTGTTCTATTTCTTTGCCATGAACAACACGTTTTGCCAAAGTGTTTGGGTGCCCAATAAGTGTGCGGGTGTGATTTCTAATGATTTCCTTTCCATCCTGTCTCATAATTTCCATTAATGGGAAATCCATTTCCATTCAAAGCATTAACAATTATAATTAATATTAATAAAACCCTCCTTCCCATGGATTTTGTCATAAGCAATGAAATTCAATGCTTCATGTGGGAGGTTTCCTCCGTTAAGCCAGCGAGTCACTTCTCACTTCCTAGTTGGAAAACTAGTCAGCAACTTGGTTTTCTTCTCTAAACACATGGAATAAATGGACATTATCAACAATTTTCAAATGGGAGTGAGTTTCATCAACCATATTAGATATGGTCCATGACAGTGGATGTTTCAAGTTAAGATAGTTGATTATGTTACTTGAATCCCCTTCTAACCAAAGATTTTTGATTCCCAAGTCATGAGCTAATTTACTCACTTGGAGGGAAGAATTTTCTTCCACCTAGTGGTTGGCTTGTGTGCCCAATGGAAGGCTGACAATAGCAATGCAATAAGTTGCTAAGTAAATTTATAAGTTTTTAATAATATATTGAAAATGATATTGATAAGTTTCAAATGATGATTTGATTTATACAAGGATAATTAATTTATGAAATCTTATATGGTGATGATCTTGATTCTCACAAAAAGCTATGGTTTAGTATATTGTATAATTCATGGAATACATGAGTTCAATTATTGTAATGATATTGCCCTTTGACCTCGGCATAATATTCATGGAAAAATGTATTGGTCTTTGGATGGTTTGGGTGCTGGGGAGACATTATTCCTAATGTGCCAAATGCATCATTATGTTACTTGGTTTTGAAGATGTTGAGGTGTTAGTCTACCTATGAGTACATAAGAAAATATCACTACTTAACTTGGTCAAAAGTCCTTTATTAAATAAATACACATGGGTCCCTTTTTGGAAGGTATTATTATGTTTTTGGTTTTACTTTCAAAACCCTATTCATGATACCTATGAGATAGGAAATTTCTGATTATATTAGTTCATTTGGATATTTTCTTGAGTAGAATAGTGGATATTGCATGTGAGAATGAAAAAATTTGGGATGGCATGGTGGTTATGAAAAATGTCTAGTTTCTTGCATCTGGTAATATCATTTTAGAAAGGAATTTTGTCTGGTTTGTTAATTAAACTATTAATGAAAGAAAAATGTTTACTCCTTTATGATTAATATTTGCTTAAAATAAAGAGGGATGTCTAATGCAAGGGAGGACGATGATGGGGCCTAGGGAACACCTAAAAACCATACAGCTTGCAGATATAATGCAGAATTAAACAACAAAACAATGAGATAAGAGAAATGCAGTGATCTTTATCATTAATAATCAATCAAACTCAATACATTCTAGGCTATAAGGCCTTCTTGGTTGCGGCCATATGCATCATAATATATTACAATTGATCTTCTTACCACAAAGATCTCATATGTTCAATATCTTAACATTTGCCTTCTTGCTCTAAACATGATACCTAAACTAAGAACATACAACTGAATATATACAAGAGTCCAACAAAGTAGTCGGTGCTCAATACAAAGGTGAGACCCAGATTTAGGTCCACATAGATCCCAATGAGAGACCCCAAATTAATTGAGCCACAAAAATTAAGTGTAGAAGTTGGCCAGATCAGGAAAACACATGTCGGGAAAGAATCACCAAAAAATCAGAAAACCATCGGTAAAGCATACCCAAGCAACGAAGAAAACTATCGGTAAGACATCACAGAAACTCATCGAGAAAGGCGTTACCAAAAATTGTCGGTAAAGCCAGAACCTGACAAATAAGAAAACAAGTAGAAAACATAAGTAAACTTATTTTTGGTTGAGTAGGATTGCCAAGGACCCAAGATGCTCCTCCATCAGACACCTGGGGTTGAAAAAAAATGATTCCCCGAATCATGTATTAGGTCCAACTTGAAATGAATCCAAATTAGATTGAGAAATCTAAGATGAGTCCTCAATCGGTCTATTTTTCCACTTTACCAGATATTCCATGTATTCCTTTCCTCTTGTACTTCTGCTAACTCTCTGTTTCAAGATCTTCTCAACTTCCTCTATCTGCTACTTAGGATAATCACTTGGTACTGTCACTTCTTCATTAGGTTCATGATATTCATACAAGTCTAAAATATTGAATATAGGTAATATATCCATGTCATCACATAATTCAACTTCATAAGCATTTCCACTGGGAAAGCTTTTTAGTATTCTACAAGGACCAAATTTATTCATCTTTTGTTTCCCATATGTTCCAATAGGAAATATTCCATTCTTCAAATGAACCATCACAACATCATCAACTTCAAATGTCTTATGTCTTCTTGATCTGTCTGCATCATCTTTATATTTCTGATTACTTTTCTCCAATTTTTGTTTCACATCCTCATGAAATGTCTTCATGAATTCTACAAATTCCTCTACTTCAGCACTTCTTTTATCTTCACCAACAATGTCTCTCAAATCTAATATACCTCTAGGTTGTGTGCCATGAACAATCTCAAAAGGTGTCTTTCCAGTACTTCTGTTTATTGAACTTTTATATGCAAACTCTTCTTATGCCAACATCTAATCCCAATTTCTTTGTGTCTCCAACTAAACATCTCAACAAATTACCCAAACTTCTGTTTACAACTTTTTTTGTCCATCAGTCTTTGGATGAAACATAGAAATAAATTTCAACTCAGTATCCAACTTCTTCCAATGTGTTCTCCAAAAATAGCTTACACACTTACTGTCTCTATCAGAGATGTTACTCTTTGGTAATCCATGTAATCTGACAATCTTTTTAAATAAAATATCTGATATGTGTACTGCATCTGATGTTTTCTTACATGGTATGAAATGTGTCATTTTAGAAAATCTATCCACAACAACAAATATGGAATCATTAGCTCTTTCTATCCTCAGAAGTCCAATAACAAAATCCATGCTTATATCAGTCAAGGGTTTCTCAGGAACAATAATAGGTGTGTACAAACTAGTGTTCTGACTCACTCCTTTTTCAACTTGACAGACTCCACAACTTCTTACAAATTTTTGAACATCCTTATACAACTGAGGCCAAAAATACCTCTCCTTTAGCAAACTCAAGGTTTTATCAATGGAAAAGTCTCCAGCCAAACCACTACTATGTTTCTCCTTAATCAGATTAGTTCTCATTGAACCTCTTGGTATAAATAACTGAATACCTTTAAAAAACATATTTTTCTGAATGAAATAATCTTCATACTTAATTTATTTGAATTAGGTGCTCTGCACACTCTCCACTGCTCTGAAAAATCATGGTCACTTTCATACAAATACTTCATGTCATCAAAGCCAAGAACTTCAATTCTCATTTCAGTCAACAAAGATCTTCTTCTACTCAATGCATCAACAACTCTATTAGAAACTCCACTCTTATGCTTAATCACAAATGTAAAACTCTGCAAATAATCTACCAATTTCATACATCTCTGATTCAACTTGTTTTGACTACCTAAATACTGTAAAGCCTTATGATCATTGTACAACACAAATTCATTTGGCATCAAGTAATGCCTCCATTTCTTCAAAGTTTGCACAATAGCATAGAATTATTGATCATAGACAAAATATTTTCTATTTGCATCATTCAACTTTTCACTAAAGAAAGAAACAAGTTTACCGTCTTGAGTCAATACAACTCCAATTGCACTTCTACTTGCATCACATTCAACTTGAAATACCTTATTGAAATCAGGTAAGACTAGCACAGGTAATTCAGCAACCTTCAACTTCAAAGCTTCAAAACTCTTATCAGCTCCATGTGTCCATTTGAATTATCTTTTGTCTCCTCTCATTGTCTCAGTCATATCATTGCAAATAGAACTGAAATTTCTAACAAATTTTCTATAAAAACTTTCCAATCCATGAAATGATCTTACCTCAGTAACATTCTAAGGTGTAGGCCAACTCAATATAGCTTCAACCTTCTCTGGATCCATCTTCAAACCATTAGCTGAAATCACAAAACCCAAATACACAAGCTCTTCTTTCATGAAGGAACACTTCTTCAGATTTATCAACAACTTTTCCTCTTTCAGTGTTTGCAACACTTGCCTAATATGCATCAAATTTTCTTCTATGTTCTTACTGAATATCAGAATATCATCTAGGTATACAATCGCACATTTATTTAAGAATGTTGTCAAAACTTCATTTATCAATCTCATAAATGTACTAGGTGCATTAGTTAAACCAAAAGGCATAACCAACCACTCATACAAACCTTCTTTTGTCTTGAAAGCAGTCTTCCATTCATCTCCTTCTCTGATTTTGATTTGATGATATCCACTCTTTAAATCAATTTTGGTAAAATACTTTGTTCCACTCAAACAATCCATTATGTCATGCATTCTTGGTATAGGAAACCTATACTTCACTGTGATCTTATTTATTTATATGGAATTAGTGCACATTATCCATTCTATATTCTTCCTAGGTGCAAACACAATAGGCACTACACAGGGACTTAAGCTTTCTCTGATTAAGCTGTTGTTCAACAATTCATGAACTTATCAGTTAAGCTCTTCATTTTCCATTGGTGTTAACTGATGAGGTTCCCTGTTTAGTAAACTAGCTCCAAGAATCAAATCCATACAATGACTGGTATCTCTAATTGGTGGAAAACCATCAAGTACATTATCTAAAATGATTTCCTTGTATTTAGTTACCAAATTTTCAACTTCTGTAGGTATGTCATCTTCTGCATTCTTACTTGGTTTGTTAGGAATCAAAGCATAAAAAATATCATCTCTTTTCAGATCCTTAACAAACTGTCTTCCTTCCATCAAACAAACTTTCACAGAGGTGCATAACTCTTCAATATATTCTTTAACAAAAGGTAAAAAAAATTGTTTCTTACAATCAACCCAAATAGAATATCTATTCAATATTTCATCATGTATAGCATGTCTATCATACCACCAAGGTCTACCCAACAAAATATGACAACAATCCATTGGCATAATATCACATATCACCTTATCGTAGTACTTTCCAATTTTCAAATTCACAAAGCATTGTTCACTTACCATTAATATGTGCTCATCATTGATCTATTAGATCAGATAGGGATTCAGATGCTTCATCCTCTCCAACTGCAATTTTGAGACCATTTCTTCTGATGCCAGATTCTCTGAGCTTCCATTGTCAACAATGACTTTCCAAACTTTGTCTGCAACTCTACATCTAGTTTTGAACAAACTTTTCCTGATAGGATCTTGGTTATCTTTCTCACTCCATAGTATCCTTCTGATCATGAGGTTATTTTCTAGTTCATTGGATGTCTCCTCTTGAATCAAAGCATTTCTGCTACTGCTACCACCTTTATTTCGTGCATGTGTACACTCAAAGGATTTGTGTCCTTCTTCACCACAATTGTAACAAGTGACTTTGAACCCTCTTCTGCTATATCCACCTCTGGAGTAATTACCTCTTCCTCAGTATGAATTTCCACTTTTCCATTCAGTCTTTCCTTTGTCTTGATTAATGCCTGTATTTGACTTGTCTGGTTCAGATCAACTATTTTCACCATGAGATATACCTCTAACTCTAGGGAATCTACCATCTCTACCTCTTTGTCTTTGTTCATATATTCTATTCAACTTTTCTTCAATTTTTTGGGAAAATTGGTATGCCTCTTCAATGTCTTCCATTTTGATCAAACTAATCTCGTCTTGTATGGAACTCCTCAAGCCATTCAAGTGTCTTGAAACTCTTTCTATATCATCTTCAACATGTCCAGATATGATGTCCAATCTATAAAATTTTCCATTATAGTCTTTGACTGACTTATCTTTCTACTTCAAACTTTGCATTCTCTAAACTAGGTTAATCTAATAATCACAAGGAAGAAATTTACCTTTCATTGTGCTCACTATCTTATACCATACCTTGATTTTCTCTTTACCTTTCTTCTTTCTGTCCAATTGTAGGTGTTCCAACCATAAGGATGCATGACCTTTTAGCTGTTAGAGTAAAAAGGTATCTTATATTCACTTATTAATTAAATCATTATTGATTTAATTGATTAAAGTCACCTCTTTAATTCTTATTTACCTAAGCTAAACTTTAGGCATGCAATAATTAAATCCTTACTAATTATTCATGCAACCTAGGTTTCTCCACCATCTTGGTGTTTGATCTCCTTTATAAGGATTGATCTCCTTGTATTTTTCATACTCTCTCTGAATGAACACTTTGTCTTTTAGAACATTTTCATCTCCAAGCTTCTCTTTTGTGACAGGTTTTTTGCACGTAGCGGATCTTCGTGGTTGAATTCTATGAATTCTAACATGGTATCAGAGCCTTGCTACTGCAGCCCATTCTTGAGTATTTGAAGTTTTGGAGCTTCAAGGGTTTCAACCTTTCTTCAAGTGTTTCTTGTGTGGATTTAAAGGGAATTTATTTTTCAGAGCACTTTGGGCAAAAATTGACATCACGATTGAGTCTAGAAGGCCCAAATCACCCAAAATCCGTATAAGGCACAACCATTTTTGTCTACATTGCAATCTGAGGAAAAAAAAAATTCTACTCTGCCCTGGCACAGATATCGAGGAAAGAAAAATAAAAAAAATAAAAAAAATCAATTTTAAATTGATTTTGTTGAGAAAAACCCACTCCACCGTGCGGCCACTGCAGCTCCACCACACGGCCACTACAGCTCCTCTACANCATTGCGGTCTCCTCCGGTCGGTTGTCATCGGTGGGTTCGCCCACCACCCACCGCCACCGCTCGCAGCTCACCAGTCGCTGGATGACGCACCAACTACGCAGCTAGAACGCCACCACCACCATCGCCGGGTGGGCTTTCAGCTCCCGCCGTCCCTTTAGCCCCCTGCGGCAGTCAGATCAACGACCACGGGCCACTCTTTTAGCCCCCTGTGTGTGCATATGACCATGGGCCCGGTCCCTTCAAGCCCTAGGGGCTTAACATATTTTTTTTTTAGGGTGTTTTGACATACCTTGGCTTTTTTTGCTTTATCTGGAGCATATGGAAGCCATTTTTCAACTTCCATATACCGTCGGAAAGCTCTTTCCGATGCGGATGTCTTTGTGTAGGTTATGATATCTTAAATTTCTATTAGAATAGATTTTTTTCCACTCAAAGAGGACTCTTTTTTCCACCACTTCCTGGCCTCTAAAATGAGCAAACAGACTCTATTTTTTTCTCATTAACAGGCATCGAAAAGCTCTTAACAAGCCTACTTTAGATCTGATCTCCTTTTTTGAAAAATTGACTAGGTATTTTACACATTTTTTTAGTAGCCTTTCTTGCACTATTTCTGCTTCTAGCTTCTCAGTTGTGCTAGGGTTTGGTTTCTCTCTCTATGGGGGGGTATTTTTATTTTTTGAGATATATTACAAGAAGAAATCCAAAACACACAAAACATCAAACCCTTCTGCATCTTCTATCTAGTTTTGAATTAAAACATATAATAAAGTAGGCTAAGGTATGACATGGCAGATACAACATTAGTTGAGCTTCTCACTCCACACAATTATCATTTGTGGAAATCCCGTATGACTAGGATTCTCAGGTCACGTGGGCTATGGTCTTGTTTGGATCTTATTCAGCCTATTTTGACTCATCCCTACGAGGTCATGCAACACAAAAATAAGGTGGATGAGGCCATAGGTGTTCTCTGTTTGCATGTTTTAGATAGTTTGTTGTTTCACCTAGATAGTTGTGATACTCCTCTTGCGATGTGTGAGAAGTGTCAGACTCTCTTTGGCACCGTGAATAAATTTTGGGTACTTCAAATCAAAGAAGAATCCATGGCTCCTGAGACATTTACCTCTATTCAGGATTTCTTAACGAAATTCAAATCTACGAGGTCCCTCTTACATGGTTGTGGAAAGAATAAGACAGATACAGAGTGTATTTATCTGATACTTTCCAAGCTTCATGGTTCTTTTCAGACATTCTCTTCTACATTCCATGCTACCATGGATTCTTTAGGTTTGAGATTCACCATGCGTACCTTTGATGTGTTTTGTGATCGCTTGACTCGTGAGCAAGCCAAACTCTCTCAGCTTGATTATGTTTGTAGATCACAGCACCAAGCCTTGGTTGCCCACCCATCTACAACGTCTTTGAAACCAAAGCTAAAGAAGGATTCCATAGGTAGTGAGAGTTCCTCCAAGCCACCTTCTAGAGCTGATTCCAAAGTCCGTCCCAAGTATGGGAAATCCTCAAAGTCTGGTGAGTCTTCCTCCAAGACTTATAAGTCCAATGGCGAGCCTTGCAGTTTTTGTGGCAAGGAAGGACATCCAGTATCCAGGTGTTGGAAATGCTTAGAGGCTTTAGAGGAAGCTATGTAGCAGCATCATATCTCCTCACCTCAGCCATCTTCTCCTTCTTCCATGGGGAAGGGACATGCTCTTACTGCACGAGCCTTGTCTTCTGGTGCCACATGGATTATTGATTCAGGTGCTTCTCACCACATGTCTCACTCTTAGCAGCTAGTCACCGTACTTGCCCATAGTGATACTTCACATATTGCCATTGGTGACTCTGCTCAGCTTGCAGTTATAGGTTCTGGCACTGTCTCATTCCCCAAAGGTTTTCTCTAGGATTTACTTCTTGTTCCTAACATTTTGACACACCTCCTTTCAGTTTTTTAGATTTGCCATTCTAGCTCTGGAAAGACAGTTGAGTTCTCACCACATGATGTGGTTATTCAAGACCTCCATGATCCTAATTTGATTGTGGCCACTGGTAGTGTACATCCTCAGTCTCACCTATATAGTTTTGATGGATTTGTGAGTTTATTTTCTTATGGTGTCTCTCTTGTGGCACATGCAGATTCAGTGAGCATACTTTGGCATGAGCATTTTGGCCATGTCAATTATCAATACTTACAACAGATGAGTACACAGGCACTTGTGAGTGGGCTTCCTTTGATTTCCTGTACTGATGGTGTATGTCCAGGTTGTGCCCTTGGCAAACATCACAGGGATCCTTTTCCTATAGGTTGTTCCACTTGTGCAAAGGCACCTTTGGATCTTGTACACAGTGATGTCATGTCATTTCTGACTCCTTTTTCAGGGGCTCACTATGTGCTCACTTACAATGATGACTTCTCCCGCTGTACTTGGGTATATTTTCTTAAGTACAAATCTGATGTCTTTGATACCTTTTGTTCTTTTAATACATTTGTGGAGAAACAATCTGGTCATTTTATCAGGAGGATACGCACCGACAATGGGGGGGAATATGTGAATCAAGCTTTCAGAGATTTTTGCACTAAGCATGGTTTACAGCATTAGTTGATAGTTCCACACACCCCTCAGCAGAATGGTGTTGCTGACAAAAAGAACCGAACCTTACGGGAGATGGAAAATTGTATGCTTCAGTCATGGACTATGCAACCTTCTTATTGGGCTGAGGCAATCAATTGTGCCAATTATATTTAGAATCGGATGTCTCATAAGGCATTGCGACACATGACTCCTGAGGAGGCTTGGTCTCAGATCAAGCTTGATGTTTCCACCTTTTGAGTATTTGGTAGTGTGGCGTGGCCATTTATTCCAGATGCTCAATGATGAGCCATGGAGAGAAAGAGCCAACCACTCACTTTTGTTGGCTACTGTGAGGATGTCAAGGTGTACCGATTGTTTGATCCTGATTCCAGAGAGGTCTTATTTCGACGGGATGTCTAGCTTGATGAGTGCTATCCTCTGATGGACTCTCCATCACCAGCTTCTCCCTCACTATCTACTCCTCCTTCATCTCTTGTGGATCCCTTTTCTCTTGAATATGATGCTGATGATCCACCATCACCACCTACTCCACTTTTGCCCAAGTGGGCCCATGTTACAGTTGATGCAGTAGGTTCTTTGGCTGGTGATCCTATAGATAGATGTCATACTCGAACTCAGACCTCTGGTTCTAGCCTTCTGAGCCATGCCATTTCAGATGACCCTCAGAGGTTTTCAGAGGCAACAGGTCACACAAAGTGGGATATGGCTATCGATGAAGAGTATTCTTCTTTCATGAAGAATCATACATGGGATTTGTGTGCTCTTCCAAAAGGAAGGAAGTTGGTTTGGTGTCGGTGGTTTTTCCATACCAAATATGCTACTGATGGTTCTATTGATAACTATAAGGCTCATCTTGTTGCAAAGGGGTTCTCTCAGGTGGAGGGTATTGATTACTCTGAGACTTGTGCTCATGTTGCCAAGATGTATTCTATTCACCTTGTACTTTCACTTGTAGCTTCACAGTGGTGGATAGTTTATCAGATGGATGTGAAGAGCGCCTTCTTGCATGGAGACCTCCAGGAGGAGATCTATATGGAGCAACCCCCAGGGTATGTGCAGGACTCTTCCTTAGTTTGCAGGCTTCGATGTTCATTATATGGTCTCAAACAAGCCCCTCGGGCTTGGTATGAGAAGATGGAATCTTTCTTTCTCTCTATCCAGTATACCCATTGCCACTCTGACCACATAGTGTATCTTCAGTGTTAGGGGATTGATATTGTCATTCTTGTGCTCTATGTTGATGATCTTCTCATCACTGGTAGCTCATCCTCCATGATTCAGGATATCCAACGTGCATTGATGGAGAGATTTGAGATGATAGATCTCGATCTTCTGCATTAATTTTTGGGCCTACAGATTGTACAATCTTCCAATGGTATTTCACTCCATCAGCAGGAGTATGCTCTTGACATGCTTCACAGATTTGATATGCTTGAGTGCAAGCTTGCGCCTACACCATTTCAGTTAGGATTTGTGTTGTCTTCCACATGTCCTACACCTTCAGTGGATTCCACCTTGTACCGACGGTTGATTGGCAGCTTGTATTTGACACACACTCGTCCTAATCTTTTCTTTGCAGTTGGACTTGTCTCTAGGTTCTCCCATGATTTTCATGAGAGCCATTGGAAAGTTTCCAAATGTATTTTGTGATATATTTGAGGCACTACACATTTTGGCATTCACTACACATCAGGATCACCACACATCATTGGCTTCACTGACTCCAATTGGGCTGGTGATGCTCAAGATCGGAAGTCTACTTCTGGCTTTGTTTTTTTCCTTGGTTCTAGTCCTATCACATGGTCATGCAAGAAGTAGACTGCTACTGCATTATCATCTATAGAGGTTGAGTATCAAGCAGCAGTGTTAGCTTTTCAGGAGATTTTATGGCTTTGACAATCTATGACTGAGTTTGGGTTTCCCACTAATAGTCCCACTATCCTTTGGTGTGACAATTAGAGTGTCATACACATTTCCTGAAACCCCGTGGAGCATCAGTGCACCAAACACATTGAGATCCACATGCACTTCATCAGACAGTTGATTTAGGATGGTGCTCTCATCTTGGAGTACATCCCTATAGAGGATTAGGTTGCAGACATCTTCACTAAACCTTTGGCTTCTCCACATTACCTCCAGTTGCGTGCTATGCTACAGGTGAAGGAAGTTGTCCTTGGGGGGTCTCAGTGAAGAGAGAGGCCTTCCTTCCTTCATGTTTCTTTTTCTATTTTTTGTTATCTCTTTTTGGAGTATATTTTTTCCCATGTGTTTTTCTCTATTTCTCAACTTTACAGAGATTTGGTTGTGATTGGGTACCTGATCAGGCCTTGTTGCCAGGACCCAATTTTACTGCTTTCAGTAGATGTTTCTAGGTTTTAGCTTCTCCCTAATTTTAGCTTAAGGGGGGGTGTTAGAGTAAAAAGGTATCTTATGTTTTCTTATTAATTAAATCACTATTGATTTAATTGATTAAAGTCACCTCTTTACTTCTTATTCACTTAAGCTAAACTTTAGGCATGCAATAATTAAATCCTTACTAATTATTCATGCAACCTAGGTTTCTCCACCATCTTGGTGTTCGATCTCATTTATAAGGATTGAGCTCCTTGTATTTTTCATACTCTCTTTGAATGAACACTTTGTCTTTCATAACATTTTCATCTCCAAGCTTCTCTTTTGTGACATGTTTTTTGCACATAGCGGATCTTCGTGGTTGAATTCTATGAATTCTAACATTAGTTTTATGCTTGCAATCTTGACCTTCTTGTCTTCTACAACATTCTCATATTCAAAACATTTTTCCATCTCAGTGATCCAGTCAATCAATTCATCAGAATCTAACTTTCCACTAAACTCAGGAGGAATAAACTGAGGTGTAGATTTCAAACTTGTCAAGGCTCTCAGGAATCTCTCTTCGTCCTGGTCCATCACAGGTGCAGGTGCAACTTCACCTTGAACCTCTTCAAACTTATCATTATTAACATATTAAAGATGTCTTCCTCTACACTGGGCTTTCTCAACAACTTCCAATCTTTCAACCATTTGTCTAAGCATATCATCAAGACCTTGATCAACATTACCTCTCCTATGAACCATCTTGAAAATCTCTGCAATTGTAGGTCAGATCGCAACCATCCACCCTACAAAAATATCTTTAGAGTTTACAAGAAGGATCCATGGATGTCAACTCACTCTGATACCACTTGACACAAGGGAGGAGGATGATAGGGCCTAGGGCACACCCAAAAACCATCCAGCTTGTAGATATAATGCAGAATTAAACAACAACATAGTTAGAGAAGAGAAATATAGTGATCTTTATCATTTATAATCAGTCAAACTCAATACATGCTAGGCTGTAACATAAGGATCTCAGAATTTATTACTGTTGATCTTCTTAACACAGATATCTCATATCTTCAATATCTTAACATTTGCCTTCTTTCTCTAAGAATGATACGTAAACTAAGAACATACAAATGAATATATAAAAGAGTCCAACAAAGTAGTCAGCGCTCAATGCAAAGGTGAGACCCAAATTTAGGTCCACACAAATCCCAATGAGAGACCCCACATTAATTCAGCCACAGATATTAAGTGTAGAAGTTGTCCAAATCAGGAAAACACACGTCGGGAAAGCATCACCGAAAAATAAAAAAACCGTTGGTAAAGCATACCCGAGCAATAGAGAAAACCGTCGGTAAGATGTCACTAAAACTCGTCGGGAAAGGTGTCACTGAAAACCATCGGTAAAGATAGAACCTGAGAGACAGGGAAACAACTAGAAAACATAAATAAACTTCTTTTTGGTTGAGTAGGATTTCCAAGGACCCAAGATTCTCCTGCATCAATGTCTCTATGATTATATAGCTTGCTTTTTGAAATACACCCTTAAAAGGGTTTTGTGACAATTATAGAAAATGGTTTGGTTCTTTGGTGGGTTTTGGTTGATGACAAATTAATGTTTTTTTGGGTTACTTTATTTCTCTATCTCCATTCTTTTTTGTTGGCATTGATGTCTATGAAAAATGTATAAAGAGAGGGATTTCATTTTTAAAAAGTGTGTGGGATCTGTATGAAGAGGAAAATGAACTTTTTTTCCAAAAGAATATCTTCAAATTTATTGTGGTATGATCGTAAAGGATAGTGTTTTGAAAAGTGGTTTTATTTGATTTTGCTTTCAAAACATATGATTGCATAATGAAGGAAATTGTATTGTATTTTTTTGTTTTGAAGAATTCTACATTGTTGAAGTTATGTAATACAATCATCATGTTTTGTATTGGCCTACATTCTTTATTCTAAGGGTTCTTCATTTTAATGAAAATAATATCTCTTGTTTTGTATGCTTGAAGTCATTAATCACTTTGGAAATAAATATTGATTATATGGAATATTTGGAATGTGGTATTTCCAATAAAAATATTATCACATTCCACAAAGAGATGCATCCCTCAAAAACATTGTACGTTTGGCATGCATCAATATAGTACTGTAATTCTATATGTCTAACATCATGACAAATGGTTATCATTTTTCTGGAGATTACCATCATTAGAATAAATAGTATTTGATATCTATTGATTCTTGGGAAGCTTTGAATCTTCTATTTGTGTCCACATCCCCAAGATTGAATACTCACACGACAGTTGATGATCAACTCACTTCAAATACTAAACTTGACACTTATTACAATGGTGCTTGAATACATAGATATTACTATAATATTTAATTATAAGAGTCGATAGATCCCAAATCTTACATACACTAGAATACAAAATCTCTAAAAATGTAAATTTCATTAACACAACCAAGAGAGTAAGGGTGCCAATGTGAGATCTACACAATGTAGGGTTTTGAATTCCTTATTTAGAAATCATAACGAAATGTAAATCTGATCTATGAAAGTAAGTGTAGGAGGAAAATAGGAAGAATGAAAACACCTTGAAATAAGAAGAGGAAGATTTACCTTTGTAGAAATTTCAAAATCAGCTATAATTCTAGATCTCAGGAACTTGATGCATGTAACTATCCACTATGCAATTATTAGCCAGAATGTGCAGGACTATGTCAAGGTCTCAACTTAGTCCCAGTATCTCCAAATCCTATGAAATTTTATTAGGGCCTACGACTATGTATTTGTCTTCTATATTGAGATCTTCAACTATGCAACTTGTTCCTACACACAGAAACAAGGGGAAGAAGCTTGAGAGGAGGGGTTTGCCTCAGTGAAAACCTTGTTTAGGAATCAACCTTGAAACAAATTAAATGAAATGGAAAGAATGTTGTCATGTAGCAGATATTAGATCTAAATATAATGGAGTATATGATACAATGTAGATGTAATTGTCTCTTAGAATGTGATCAAGTATGTTGATGCAATAGCTTTAACTCAAAAACCAAAAGAAAATAATGTAATATAAAACCTCATGTAGTAGATATTATAATTAGCCACAATGTTTCAAATGTGAAGAAAGAGAAAAATAAGATTTGATGGATGGATGTAGATCCCCTCCCTTGATTGCAGACTCCTTTGCTTGACCTTCAATGGGGGAAAGAAGCTATATCTATGGAAGGAATTTTCTTGATGATGGAATACACATTTGAAATACTTAATGGATTCCTTGAACTTGAATGCTTAATTTTCCAGAATGCTTGATAATGGATGCCTTCACCAATGAATACTTTCTTTGCACTTAAATATCTTGAATGCACCATGGATAATACCTTGTTGATCATGAGTTATAATTATGGATTGTATATTGTGAAAATGAAAGGAGTGGATGCCTTTTATACACATTTAAGGGCTTAAATTTCATCAAGGCTGACGAAAATTTTACTTGGAAGAAAAACCCACCATTCGGCTCTAGAAAAAATTTATCCTCAAAAAACCAAGACTAAGTCAAGATGTTGACTTGGCCCAGGTGAAATTACCTCAAAATTTGTAGGGATGTTAGGGAAAATGAAAAGGAATGGTCGTAAGAATATAACATTTCAGGAGATCACGACAAATCCAAAAATTCTCAAATAAATGCATACATCCTAGGTGGAAATTGTATTATGTGACTGGATGGAATAATGGGAAATCATGCATAGAAGTTAGAAAGAGCCATGAGTTTAAACCATATTAAAGGAGGTAGATGACCTTAAATATGTATTTAGGTGTAATATGAGGTCCTATCACAAGAAACACACTAAAGTAGGCACAAAATGGTCCCAAAGTGAGCATAATTTAATGGTTTACTTTTTAAGATGGTATATTTATCTCCCACTTTAGCAGGAGTATGAGACAAACCCATGCTCACGATAAAGGAAGAAATAGAAAGAAAGAAATAATAATGAATGAGAAATAAACGATCATGTCAAAGTGCAAATAGGTAGGAAAATACTAATTTCAAGGATATCAGTCCCCAAACCAAGGATCCTAAGTGAAAATCAAAGGACAAGGGAAATAGAAAAAAAAAAGAAAAAAGGAAAATAAAGAGAAAAGACACAAAACACAAAAGGGGTTAGTACTAAAAACAAGACTCCAAATCAACTAGTGAAAGAGACCTCAGCCATAAATGTTCAATCCACTAATATTACGGAAAGCTATCTCAAGAGTACATGTGATCATATGTAAATGATAAGAGCATTGCCAAGGATGATACCAACAACATGATTTAAGCCATTAACATATATATATATATATA
>MU223442.1:589461-601479 GCA_018584345.1 Thuja plicata | reverse complement strand
ATTTATATATATATATATATATATATAATGGTATAGTTAAGTGTTTAATGGACAAAATTTAAATAATAGTTTTAATGGGAAAAATTTAAGTTTGTATGGCAAATGAAATTGAAAGGCTGGCGAGGCAATTAACATAGGATACGGAAAAGATCACAAAAATAATATGTAGATCTACATCATTACATATAAACATTATTATATGTCATATAATAAAGGTCTTATTTAATGACAAAAATTATTGGAAATTGAATTTGACAGGCTAGAGTGGCATGAAAATGAGATGTAAGATGATAAAAGTTTGATAAAACATTAAAAAAAAATTATGCAATTAAAACAAATTTAAAATTGAAGTAAATTGAAATGCAATTTTGTAAATTTTCAACTAAATTAAAAGTTGAATGAATATATACTTTGATTAATATTTAAAATAAACAAGTGTATCTATTAATAAAAATGTCAAATAAAGTTCTTAGGTTGTCTTGCTTCATAATCAATATGAAATTATTAGTTCATATCTCCCCAAAAAAAATACACTAAAGAAATTTATTACAATTTAAATTCATAATGGTTTAAGTATATAAAGCATAATAACATAAAATTAATTTAAAAGATTTATAAACAACTTCAATATGACTTCAAAGTTTTGCTCTCTTAGGGTAGATATCATAGTTTCTTTGGTATGCTTTGTTGGACTGATATAATGTACGAAGTTGGATTCTTTCTCCATGTTATATCATTTTCTTTCATTCAATATAAAAGGAAGATTTTGATGGTGGTCAATGTCTTGTACCTCAAACAAGCATCAATAACTCTTTCGTCAGGGTGAGAGAAACTCAAAGTGCAAAAAGAACATATTAAATAGACATGAATTCAATGCTCCAACTCTTCTATGACGACAATCTTACCTATAATAGAATAGCAAAATCTTACAATGAGACCAAATTCAATGATGATTGGAAGCTCAAGTTTTAACCATAATTCTTATTGACCAACTTTCATTACTCCATGGAAACTCGTATTGCGCCATAATTATTTCCTCCCTGTAAATTTGTATAACTTGTTTTCCATATTTTCCTCAAGGACGATTGTAATTCCTTTCTTTAATTTAATTTCTTTCTAAAAGAAACCAAACTTCCAATTATAAACCAAAGGAAGAAAAATATGAAACCATTAAACTATCCAACAACATACTTACAACCACACAATATGATGGTCAACTGAACTCTGAATAATTTGCCTAACGTGTTGTACTTGTATTGTCCTCAATAAAGACTAAGAAGTGCGTTATGGAAATAGCATGGTACCAAGTATAACTAAACTAGCTTATATATACCTATGTATATAATAAATCGAGAGTAATCCTTCTCAAGTTTGCCTATTTTTCATGTGGATTAGGGTTGATTAAAATAGGCGCCTTGAGAAGGATTACTCTCGGCATACTATATATAGGTATATATAAGCTATTAGTAGTTTCGGCGCACCATGGAAGATATTTTATGATTAATGGTTATGGTTAGAGTTGTTAGAATAACTGAGAGGGGCAGGGGGGGGGGGGGGGGGGGANGGGGGGGGTGAATTAGTGGCCTCAAAAATAATCCAGTAAATCAACCCAAAAACTTAGTACCATAATTATAAGCCTCTAGTTATCTTCAGTCCTACACTATGTATGCCTTGAAATAATCTTATCAAATAACTACTGCTCAGAGTTCACTGTTAAACCTTATTCTTAATCTTTACTGAATAGAAGTCTATCATTTACCAAAATACAATAATTAACTTAGTGTTTACCGATCAATCATGTTTTAGTAATGTGTAAAGCAAAAAATCTAAGAAATGAATCATAAACACATTTGACACATGGATTTTTAACATGGAAGCCCTGTTAAGGGAGAAACCACTTGGGATTGGTGACCAAAAATTTTCACTCTTCTGAAGTGAGCTTGGTAAATAGCCAACCCTGTTAAAGTTTACAATTACGCTTTTAAGTGCGACCTTGTTAGAGGATTTAACACTAACAGCTTATGACTTGATATCTAACTGATGAAGGGGACTCCCCTTAATACCACACGTACATGATAGAAACAAAGAGAAACAACAAAAATTTGCAAGAACAGAAAATTGGCTTCTTATTGGCTCCATAAATGTGGAATTACAAACTTTAGAATTACAATATCAAAAGCCACATGTGCATCCCTTACAATAATCCGTAGGACAAAGCCTCAAATAACCACCCAGAACTACCCTAGAAAACACCACGGGCCTTCCTTAAATAGGCAATTTTCCACCGCCCGAGAAGGTTCCAAAAATCTAGCCATTAAGGCCGACTACCCATAACATTTAATGATTTTTCACTTTTATTACAAAAAGTTCGGCTTTAAATATTTACAAAATATGAGATTAGGTAGCCCAACTTCTGGAAGCCATAACTTTTGAACCGTAGCTCCGATTGTCTATTATAACCACTTTTCAGAAAGGGGAGATCGCGATCTACAGTGCCTGACTAGTGAAACACAAGTCTTCTAGGGGTTTGACCTCGATTCGGAGCCTCTAAGGTCCTAAAAATTGAGCTCAAAGGTTTTGCACCCTAAAATCTCAACAGTAAATCCTTAATAACTTCGCCAATATAGATGATCTGGCAATGAAATTCAACTAGCATTCTTATATGACTAAGATGAACCTTCACCTGGAAAATTAGAACATTCTAAGTTCAAACGACCAACTTACTAAAAATAGTAAGCTTCCAAAAATAGCAGCTTTGTACAAAATAGCCCTTATTGAATAGAAAAAGATAGATTTTTGGGTGATGCAAGATTGCCCTTACACCCAGGATGCTCCTGCATCACTAACATTCACTATGCTATCTTCATGATAACCCTTTTGATACTCCTCGGGATATATCTCAATATATAAAGGATTGTTAAGTCCTGCTTGGTTAAGATACTTTCTGATCCAATGGTTAAACTAAAATAGTATATGATCTGTTCATAAATACAACTTAGACTTGCAGAATTTTAGGTCTATTATAATCTCATAGTACCGTTCTGATCAATGTTTCTTTTATGTGCTTTTGCTCCATTTATTTCTACTCGGTGATGCTATGCTTCTCTATTGCTCGGTGTCCACAAAAATATTATCTTTGTTCTTCAGCTTGTTTGATCAGGACTGTATGAAATCTTTCTTCACCAGTATTCTCTTCAACATCTTCTTCTCTATTCACTCCCCTAATTCATAATGAATTAGATTGTCTCTTTATAGACATGATTTCATCACTTCTAGGTTGTTGTCTTTCTTGTTCTTGACATGATTTGGAAATATTGCCATTCTTTCATTAAAGCATACTTATGTTTTATCCTGTAGATTTCTCTTAGACAACTGTAATAAACTAGCTTTAAAACTCTAGGCTATCTCAGGCTTTTAACTTGTTGATGAAAATAATGTAATCAACTAGTTAGCTCCATGTTTATCTCTTACCAGATAAGTCTTTTGTCATTTCCAAACTTTAGTTCTTTTCAGTGTTTAACTCCTTGTTAGCTCAATCTTGACTTTAATTGTCCTCGATCATCTATGTCTGTCAGGGTTATCTGTCTGTTGGGTAACACTGTGGTTCTACTTGTTGGTAATGCTTGCTCGGGTTTCTTTCTCAGGTATCACTGTGACTCTTCTGTCAGGGTTCTCTATCTGTCGATGTGTACTGGCTGCCGATGTTTGTTGTCACTTGGTGAATACTAAAATTTTATGCATTAATGATAGCATAACCTTTATCTCTCTGGTTCTTTGAAGTCTTTCACTTTATGTATACAACCAATCAGACATACCAAGTTGATATCAATGGTAATATAATACATTAACTGATTTAATGTCATGCATTAACTTTCTACAGCTCGATGATCATCAACTTAAAATCTTCAAACATTCAATCAGTTATGGCTCATCAATCTCTCCCTTTAGCATTGATGGAAACATACTACATACTACTAATAAAATATGAAATATATCAGTTGTAGTTTATCAATCTATAAAACTTATTGTTCTATAACCAATACAAATATCTGACTCTCTATAAACTATTCTAGCTTAGATTTGATTCTTGCAGAGTACCCTTCTTCGATCTTTATTCCCTTCAGTAGATAGAAGCAGTAGCTTCTGATTCTGTATCTCTCTCTTTGATGTAGAATCTTCTCTCCCTTAGATGGATGTTTCTTTGAATCATTCTGATGTTTTCTCTCCCTTTGACTATTCCTCTCCTTGATCATCTCCTTTTCCTTTGACAATAATTTCTCCCTTAGGATAATCATGCTGGATATTTCATATGTAATCTCTCCCTAATCTCTCTCTTTGGATATTATCTCCGTTACATGTTACATCTCTTTACATATCTCCCATCTTGATGTTATATCCCTTTGAAAACAATGCCAAAGTAATATCACTTTATTTAATATACTCCTTGAATTTCCCTTTCCATCAACAATGTAGCTTTGTGTTAGCCAAAACATATCTTTGGTGTTTGGTGCAGATAAGTACCTTGTTGTGTATAGATGTATCTTTGCAGTCCATCTCTTTGGTTGCATCAACATGAATGATCTTCTGATTTTTTGTAGGTTGATGCAACCTCCTAGTCATCTTACTGACCAACAGACAAGGATCGGACCCCTACTCTCTTTTTTCAGTAATCAAATGTATCTTTAGGCAATGGCTTGGTGAATATGTCTGCTAGCTGTTCCTTGGATTGAACATATTCCACTATCACCTCTTTCTCTTGCACATGTTCTCTTAAGTAATGATACTTGATAGCAATATGCTTAGTCTTAGCATGCATGACTCTATTCTTTGATATGTTTATTGCACTAGTATTATCACAATAAATAATCATTGGTTCTAGAATCTTGAAATTCATACCTTCCAGTAGTTGTTTGATCCATGCAATATTTTAGAAGTTTGCAGCAGCAGCCACATATTCTGCTTCTACATTAGATTGTGAGATGCTTCCCTACTTCTTACTGATGCATGTGAAAAGTCTGTCACACATGAAGAATGCTCCTCCAGTTGTGCTCTTCCTGTCATCTATGTTTCCATCCCAATCAACATATGTATAGACTTGAAGTTAAAATTTTCCTTCTCTTTTATACCATAAGCCATAGTCCTTAGTATTCTTTAGATATCTCAGAATTCTTTTGACAATAGTCATGTGTTAATCTTTGGGATTAACAGAGAATCTTGCAACTATTCCAACTGCATCTGCTATATCTGCTCTAGTATGAACAACATACATTAGTTTTCCAATCATTGATCTATATAGGGTCTAATTTACCTTGGGTGACTTGTCTTCCTTTTTTAGCTTACATCTAGTTGCCATAGGTGTTCCAATTATCTTGGAATCTTCCATCTTGAATATCTTTATCACTTCCTTGATGTATTTGGATTGTGTGATATATATGCCTGCATTTTGTTGAAGAATCTGTAGACCAATAAATAATTTGATCTCCCCAAATATTGACATTTCAAACACTTTTCTCATCTGATTAGCAGATTATTTACATAACATATCATTACCTTTAAATATGATATCATCAACAAATATTTCAGCAATAAGAATGTTATCATTAGTATCTTCTTTTAAATACAGATTATTATTTTCACTTGTTCTTACAAATCCAGTTCTTATGAGATAGGAGTGAAGTATTTCATACCATGCTATAGGTGTTTGTTTCAATCCATACAAGGCTTTGTGTAGTCTACATACCATGTTTCTCTTGTTATGATCAACAAACCCTTCTATTTGTTCAATGTATACCGCTTCTTCTAGTATTCCATTTAGGTATGCCAATTTGACATCCATTTGGTATACCTTGAATCCTTTGTATGCAACATAAGAAAGTAGAATTATGACTCCTAGTCTAGAAATGGGTGCAAAGGTTTCTCCCTAGTTAGTACCTTCTTCTTGTGCATACCCCTTGCATACTAACCTTGCTTTGTCCCTTGTGACTTCTCCATTCTCATTCAGCTTGTTTCTAAATATCCATTTGGTACCGATGACATTTTTGTAATTTGGTCTTGGTACTAGTATCCATGTTTTGTTCTTCTCAATATGTTCTATCTCTTCATTCATAGCACTAATTCATTCTTCATTTTCAAGTGTAGTATTAACAGATTTAGTCTCAAAATAAAAAAAATTAAGCATCTAGTGTTTAGTGACACACTTCTTGTTCTCATTCCATCCTTCTTGTCTCCTATGATCTAGATTTGTGGATGGTGTCTTCTGACATACTTGGCAAGTATCGGCTCACTTCTTTGTTCATTATGTTGATCATCATTTCGACCTTCATTCTGATCTCCATCGCATCATCTTGATAAATTTCCTGATTTTCAGTGTCTGTAGCCTGATGCTCAGGTGCATTGTTTTGTCGCTCGGGAGTGATACACTATTGCTCGGGTAGAGTAAGAGGTTCTTCAATGTAGAAAAACCTGTTATAGTCTTCTGGTTATTTTATGCTTTCCTCATCATTTTTCTTTGCAAATTCATCTATTTTTACATTTGCACTCTCAATTATCTTGTTAGAGGACTTGTTAAGAAATTTGTAAGCCTTGCTTTTGGTGGAATACCCTACAAATATTGCTTCTTCACTTTTTGAGTCAAGCTTTCCATTTCTATCATCTTTCAAAATATAACATTGACTTCCTAAAATTCTGAAGTAACTTACATTGGGTGTGTATCCATACCATAGCTCATAAGGTGTCTTTTTGGTATCTTTCTTCAATTGAACTCTGTTCACTGTGTAGACAGTAGTACTAACATCTTCCCTCTAGAAAGTTTGTGTGATGCCCTTTTCTATCATCAATTTTTTTGCAAAATCAATAATGGATTTGTTCCTTCTATCGACAATCCCATTTTGTTGTGGTGTTCTTGGTGCAGAAACCTGTCTCTTAATTCTATGCTCATTACAAAAGTTAGTGAATTCATCTGAAATAAATTCCCCTCCTCTATTTGATCTTAAGCATTTCAATTCCTTACCACTTTGTTTTTCTACACTAGCTTTATACCATGTAAACATCTTGAATGCTTCTAATTTTTATTTTAAGAACATAACTGTCATCATTCTAGAATAATAATCTACAAAGAGAATGAAATATCTATCACCATAGTAACTCTTTGTTCTCATGGGTCTACATAGATCAGTATGGACTAATTCTAGAATAACATTAGATGTATGGGTTTTTCTCTTGAAACTAGACTTTTTCATTTTACCTTTTCGACAGTTCTTACACATGATATGGTCAAGCTTTGACATGCTCGGTAAGCCTCTTACTTTACTTTTATTTCTTATCTTGATCATGTTGTCAAAATTCACATGAAATAGTCTCTTATGCCACAACTACATGTCTTTGTTTCTAGCCATTAAACAAGTGGTATTTATATCATCAAGGTAGAATAGGTTACCTTTTGTCTATTCACCAGTTCTAATCAACCTTCCTGATTCATTAAAGATCTTTGCCTTTTTGTTTTCAAATGCAACTCAATGACCTGTGTTATTCACTTGTGAAATACTCAATAGATTATAGTTAAGTCCTTTTACCCAGTATGCATTTTCACATCTGATCACATTATTTAGCATTTTGATTCCTTTAGCTTCAATGGGACAAGGAGAGTCATTACCCATTCTTACTGATCCACCATTATAATAGTCAAAAGTTTCAAATTTTTATTTATCTCTAGTCATGTGGTGAGTGCAGCCACTATCTATAATCCAGCCATCATTCTTAATAACCTTAGATATTAGTGCAGTCTCAACATACCTTTCCTCTTTGTCTGAATCATCCTTCATGGCAACAAATACCATCTCAATATCTTCATCATATTCAGCGTCAGTATCTCCAGCTCTGTTCTCAACCAGGTAACAAGATTTCTTCCATTTGTCATTGTACTCTTTGGTATCTCTTCTTTCAGATTGTTGGTTGCTTTGGTAATCTTTGTTATCACCTCTGTCAAACTTCTTTTCATATGATCTATCACTCCTTCTGTCTTCTTTTCTTTTGTTAGGACATCTAGTAGAAAGGTGTCCAATCTCTTTACAATTAAAACATACAAGTGGTAATTTACCTTTTTATCTACCTTTGCCTATCTGCAATCTTCTAGCTATTAGTACTTCAATCTCATCAAGTCCTTGGTCATCACTATCACTTTCACTATCATTTCTCATAGTGTGTTTATGACTTGATTTTCTTATTTTCAAAGAAGATTTAAATGCAGACTCATTAGATGGTAAGACATTGTTATCCAATTTATTCATCTCAAATGAAATCAGTCTACCAATAAGACTATCTAGAGTAACATTATTATTTTCTACTTCTCTCAATGCTTGTATAGCAGATACTCTAATAGCATATTTAGGCAGAAAGGTTCTTAGGATTTTACTTACCACTATTACTTACCTCTTTGATTTTGCAGCTATAATGAGTGATATTTTTTCCTTCTTTCATCCTTAGGTCATCAAACCTTCCTCCTAGGCATTATACTTTGGCTCTTAGCACATTAGAATCTCCTCCATGTACTAGCTTCAATTGGTCCCACATTTGTTTTGCATTGGTGCATGTTTTGACATCTTCAAACTCAGCATCAGAGAGTGAGGAAGAAAGCTCTATCATCAAGCAATTGTGTTCATGGTTTTCTCATAATTGATCAAGTATGTGAGGTCCTGTAGGCAACACATAATCAGTATCCAAGTATTAAGTAACATCATTTCCAATACCTGATAGGTGGAGTCTTATTCTTCTCTTCCATGATGCAAAGTTGTCTTTGTTCAACTTAGGCACATCCTATTTTTTCATCTTGTGATATTTTTCTTTTGTCTTTAAACTCCCTTTCTAAGAACACGCGATTTGATATAAAGTGTTAGAACAACTAAGAGGGGGGGAGGGGGGTGAATCAGTGGCCTAAAAACTAATGCAATAAATCAACCCAAAAACTTATAACCACAATTATAAGCCTCTAGTTATCTTCAGTCCTACAAGATGTATGCCTTGAAATAATTTTATCAAATAACTACTACTTGGAGTTCACTGTTAAACCTTATTCTTAATCTTTACCGAATAATAATCTATCATTTACCGAAATACAATAAATAACTTAGTGTTTATGGATCAATCCTATTTTAGTAATGTGTAAAGCAAAACATCAAAGCAATGAATGATAAACACATTTGACACATGGAATTTTAAAGTGGAAACCCTGTTAAGGGAAAAACCACTTGGGACCGGTAACCCAAAATTTTCACTCTTCTGAAGTGAGCTCGGTGAAGAGCCAACCCTCTTAAAGGTTACAAATACACTATTAAGTGCGACCTTGTTAAAGGATTTAACACTAACAATTTATCACTTGATATCTGACATTAACTATGCTATCTTCATAATTAAACTTTTGATACTCCTTGGGATGCATCGAGCAATATATAAAGGATTGTTATGTCCTGCTCGGTTAAGAGACATTCTGATCCGATGGTTAAACTGCAACAGTATATGATTTGTTCATAAATACAACCTAGACTTCTAGATTTTAAGATCTATTGTAAGCTCATAATACCTTTCAGATCAATGTTTCTTTTCTATCCTTTTGCTCCACTTCTTTCTGCTCAATGATACTGTGCTTCTCTATTACTCGGTGTCCACAAAAATATTATCTCTATTCTTTAGCTTGTTTGATCAGGACTCTATGAAGTCTTTCTTCTGCAGTATTCTCTTCAGCATCTTCCTCTCTATTCAGTCCCCTAATTCATAATGAATTAGAATGTCTCTTTATAGACATGATTTCACCATTTCTAGGTCATTATCTTTTTTGTTCTTGACGTGATCTAGAAATCTCACCATTCTTTCTTTAAAGCATACTTCCATTTTGCCCCGTAGATTTCTCTTAGACAACTAGACTAAGATAGCTTTAAAACTCTATCTCATCTCTGGCTTTTAACTTGTTGATGAAAACAATGTAATGAACCAGTTAACTCCATGTTTAGCTCTTGCCAGCTATGTATTTTGTCATTTCTAAACTTCAGTTCTTTTCGGTGTTTAACTCCTTGTTAGCTCAGTCTTGACTTCAGTTATCTTCGGTCATCTCTGTCTGTTGGGTAACACTATGGTTCTGGTCGTCGGTAATGCTTTCTCAAGTTTCTTTCTCGGGTATCACTGTGACTCTTCTCTCAAGGTTCTCTATCCATCAGTGTGCACTGTCTGTCAGTGTTTGTTGTCACTTGGTGAATACTAAACTTTTATGCATTACTGATAGCATAACCTTTATCTCTCTGGTTCTTTGAAGTCTTGTACATTATGTATACAACCAATTAGATTATATCAAGTTGAAATCAATGACAATACAATACATTAACTGATTTGATGTCTTCCATTAACTTTCTGCAGCTCAGAGATCATCAACAAGTAACATCTTCAAACATTCAATCAATTATGGTTCATCAAGAGTTAGGGTTAGGTTTAGCGTTAGTGTTATACTTAGGATTAGGGTTAGGGTTAGGGTTAGGAGTAAGGTTCAAGTTAGGGTTAGGTTTAGTGTTAGGTTATGGTTAGGATTAGGGTTAGGGTGACATTTTTTTGGTTGCAATGTACGGTTAGGGGTTTAGATTAGGATTAGGATTAGAGTTAGGCTTACGATTAGGGTTAGAGTTATGGTTAGAGTTAGGCCTAGAGTTAGGGTTATGCTTACGGTTATGATTAGACTTAGGATTATACTTAGAGTTAGGGTTAAAGTTTAGGTTGGTGTTAGGGTTAGGGTTAGAATTAAAGTTAAGGTTAGTACTAGTGTTAGGGTTACAGTTATAGTAAGGGTTAGGGTTAGGGTTAGAGTTAGGATTATAGTTAGAGTTAAGGTTAGGATTAGGATTAAGCTTAGGGTTAGAATTAAGATTATAGTTAGAGTTAAGGATAGGGTTAGGGTTGTAGTTAGAGTTAGGGTTAGTATTAGCATAAGGGTTAGGGTTATAGTTATAGTTATAGTTAGGGTTACAGACCTTAGAGTTAGTGTTATAGTTAGGGTTAGGGTTAGAGTTAGTGTTAGGGTTAGGGTTAGAGTTATTGTTAGGATTAGGGTTGGGGTTAGAGTTTGAGTTAGGGTTAGGGTTATAATTGGGTTAGGGTTAGGGTTGTTTTCATAGTTAGGGTTAGGTTTAGGGTAAATTTTTATTATTGTAATGTACAGTTATGAGTTTGGATTAGGGTTAGGATTAGAGTTAGGCTTATATTTAGGGTTAGAGTTAGGGTTATGGATAGGGTTACAATTAGGGTTAGGGTTGTTTTTATAGTTATGGTTAGGGTTATGGTTTTGGATTAGGGTTAGTATTAGCATTAGACTTATGTTTAGGATTAGAGTTAGGGTTAGGGTTAGGGATACAGTTTGGGCATTTTTTAGAGTTAGGGTTAGGTTTAGGGTTACAGTTAGGGTTAGGTTTAGGATTAGGGTGATTTTTATAGTTAAGATTAGGGTTAGGGTGATTTTTAAACTTAGAGTTAGGGTTAGGGTGATTTGTGCGGTTATGGTTAGGGTTACAATTAAGGTTAGGGTTAGGATTAGGGTTAGAGCTAGAGTTAGCGTTAGTATTAGGTTTAGGGTTAGAGTTATAGTTAGGGTTATTTTTTAGAGTTAGGATGTATGGCTATGGGTTAAGGTTAGGGTTAGAGTTAGAGTTATGCTTAGGGTTATGATGTATAGTTTAGCAATAGGGTGCATGGTGAGGGGTAGGATACATAACATCTTAATGGTTAGAGAAATGGATAGGTTGAGGGTTAGGGTTATAATTAGGGTTAGGGTTAGGGTTATTGTTAGGGTTACTATAATTTTTATAGATAAGATGTACAATTATGGGTTTGGGTTGTATTTACAATTAGGGTTAGGGTTATGGGTCTGGGTTAGGGGTAGGATTAGAGTTAGGCTTACATTTAGGGTTAGAATTTGGGTTAGGGATAGGGTTAGGATTTTTTATAGTTAGGGTAAGGCTTGGGGTTACAATTAGGGTTAAGGATAGG